>JAAAKL020000033.1:6729-95131 GCA_010016065.2 Carybdea cf. marsupialis auct. non (Linnaeus, 1758) | reverse complement strand
GCGCCATCCGGCAGGGCGTTTCGGCAAACCGGCTGACATAGCCGCGATGGCCGTCTGGCTTGCCTCTGATGAGGCAGGGTTTGCCACCGGACAACTTTTCACCGTCGACGGCGGCTTGACTTCTGCGACCACGGCGCTGGCCAAGGCCAGCGCCAGGATGGAATAAAGAACGGAAACAGGGGTCAGATGTTTTTTCATGGCGCGAAAGATATCACGCGCCGAATCCTCCCCCGTGCCGGTTGGCTCAGGCCAACTTCAAGGCGTACTGGCCAGGGACGCAGCGTAGCTCGCCAACGCGCTGTACTTGTGAGACACACTGTGGGGTTGATCCTGATGCTCGAGGGCACCGAAGCGCCCCCAGGGCTGGGTCGAATGCACGTTGACGTAATGCATCAGGAGAACGCCTCCACCGTCAGCCATCCAGCCGTCGAGCAGCTCCTGGTAACGGGTCGCCATCTCCGGGCTGCGGTTGGCGCGGTTGAAAAGCGCATTGATGGCGTTGAGCAAAGCTGGATCCTCCTCGACGTCGCCAAACGCCTGGAGGTGCTGGCCGCCTTCGTAGAACACCTGGTCGATGTGCGCATAGTTCGGGTTGCCGGCGAGCATCTGAGCTTCGAGAACCATCTCGGCACGGGTCGCCGGAATCTCAACGTCGCGCAGCTCTTGCATCAATCGGGCGTCGCTCCAACCGGCGACGACCTCGTCGTCACCCAAAGTCCAGCCGAAATAAGCGGCGGTGGCTAAGACGTCGGCGTCCTGATAGGTCTGGTTCCAATCGAGCAGATCCTGATGCAACCAGATGTTGCCGAGCTGGCTGGCCATCACCCGCACCACCCGGTTAACGCCCAGGGTGGTGGCGAAGGTATTCCAGATCGCGCGGGTGCGATCGGCGTTGCGACGGAAGCGGGCGGTATGGCAGTCCTCGACCCAGTTGGGCCACGGATGCCCCTGACACACCGTGGGATCGTCTTCGTCCGCGTCACCCTCATTGCAATCGAGATCGCCATAGAGGCCGCAGCCTTCGATCGACACCGCCAAGTACTGGGGATAGCCCGGGTTCCAGACTTCGTTGGAGAATTGCACGTAGACCTTGCGTCCGGCCTCAAGCTCCCGGTTCAGCTCGTTGGCAAAGTCCTGGACAAACATCGGGCTAGCGCTGTGGGGAATGTTGACCCAGATGTCGACGTCGGCGATGTTGGCCAGCTCCGCCATCACCTCTCCCGGAGCGATATTCCAACGGGCGCTCTGGCGGGTCGGCACCTCGGAGTAGTCCACCGGGTTGAAATCGTTGACCGCCCACCAATCCATCAGACGCACGACGCCGAAGGGTTCGAGGTTTTCGAGAAAGCGGGGGTTGAAAAGCAAGTCTTCATGATGGTCGAGAAACAGGCGACAGGTGCCGCCGCCAGAACAATCGGCGTCGACAGTGCAAGCGGTCGCCGGAGCGTTCGAGCAAGCGCCGCCGTCGGGAATGATGCGCAGGTTCGTCAGATAGTCGTCGGTCCCGGTCGGCGTGCCGGTGGCGGTCAGGGTGATCACCAACGGCTCGGCGATCGTGGGATCGAGGTAGATGCGGTCCTCCCGGGCGACCGGATCGTGGCTGATGCGGCTGGCGCAGCCGTCGTATTGCAAGGTGCCGACGCCGTCCCAGAGCACGGTGTAGTAGCCCGAGGGATGATAGGCCTGGTCGAGCTCGTCGTTGACGTCGTTGAACAGCACGGTATGCGCCATCTGGCCGCTGGCCAAGCTGCGGACCCAACCGTCCTGAAGGTCGAGGCTACCGGCGGCCGTACAGCCCCAACACTGGCCATCGCCCGGAATCCAAGGCGCAGTGGTTTTGAACAGGTCGATGAACGGCCATTCGCCGGAGTTAGGACGTAAAAAACCGAGATTGGTGCCTAGGGTGGGCTCGGCGTTGGGCTCACCGGCAAATGCGGCGGTCGAGGGCATGAGACAGATCAAAGCGACGAGCAGAAAGCGACGAGCGGAGCACAGACGAGCGAAAGCACAAAAGAAGACATCCATGGTGAATCTCCTGAGTCGGGGGCCGATCAACGGCAAGATTTAAGGGAGTCCGCCGGTGTCGTCCACCGGCATTGCTCCCTCATGCGCCGCCCGCGAAAAAACCGCGCCAGGAGATTTTGATTCTCGGGGCTCACGCCTCGGTCCCGGGGCTCACGCCCCGGGCTAGGCGATTCCGCCCCTGCGGGGCTTTCAGGCGTCTCCGTCTGGCGGGTAGATCTCGGCGCCCGAGAAGTATTCGAAGGAGTGCCGAAACTCGACCGTCGCCGGCACCGGTTGGAGTCTTTGGCCGGCCAGGTCGCCGGAGGTCGCGATGCCGTCGAACCCGAACGCGCTACCGGTCTCGGTGTCGATCAGCTGGCCTGCTTCGTCGAGCTCGAGGTCGAGGACCCGGCCCGCCAGGCGGCGATCCCACACCCGTTGCGAGATACCGTCGGCATGTAGCTGAACGGCCAGGGGCAGATCGCCCAATTGGTCTTGGATCAGCTCGCGCTCGGCGAGGGTCGACCATAGATAACCGCGCGCTTGCTGCTCGTGGACGACCCCGACCACCCATTGCCAACCCGGAGGACTGTCGGGCTTCGACCGCACCTGATCGATGGTTTCGAAATTGAACAGGGTGTAGCCGTCGTCGGCCGCCGGGTCGGGTTGCAACACTTCACTCTCCGGGTACATTTCGAGCCAGCGTTCGAGAGTCATCTGATCGGCGCGCAGCTCGGTCAATACCGAGCCCTTGAGCGCCCCCACCGCCGCCCGGCCGTTCGCTTGATACCAAAAAGTACCCGTCTCGCGATCGCGATAGATCGAGTTATAGCGCACGGCGCCGACCAGATCGAGCTCGAGCCGCCTCCCCCCGACGATCGGCGAAAAGATCTTGCCGGTACGACACATGGTGCAATAGGTGACCCACAGCGGATTGCCGTTGAGCTCGTCGTCCAGTCGATGATGGTAGGCCAACAGTCGGATCGGATACGCCTTGGCTTCGTCTCCGGAGGTGATGCCCATGACCAGGGTCTCCGGTGGCAACGCCTCGTTGGTCCCGCGATCGAAGGCTACGGTCTCAAACGGCCGAAACATGATCGGCGCGCTGTAGGCCCGCGTCACCAGGTAGATGCCGATCGCCGCCAGACAGACGACACCGACCCAGATCAGGGCCTTGCGCGAGGGTCTTTGATGCACGATTGCAGCGATACCGAGAGCCGCCAGCACGGTGCCGACGATTTGGGTGACGTGAATGACGCGATCCAGGACGTAGACCCAGTGGATCGACTCCAGATCCTGGGAGCCCGGCAGCGGCCAGGTCAGGTAATAGAGCACCAGGGTCGGCCCGAGAGCCAATAGGATCCCGGAGCCGAAGAGGATCTTGCGGTAGGCCACGAGCAGCTTTCGAAGGCCGCTCAGGCCGCTTGCCGCTGACGAATGGCGTCGATCACCGTCTCTGGCAGCGGGAAACGGCCAGTGAAAAAGCGGCTCCAGAAACCCTTCTTGGCAAGCTCCAGCTTTTCGCCGTCGATGTGGACGTCGAATTGACCAGGGCCGCCGGGCTTGAGCTCGACGTCGAATCCCAGGGCATCTTTGATTGCAGCGGCGAGACTCGCCGCTCGAGGACGGAAACCTCAGGACACGCAGTGCAGGATCTCGATCTTCATGCTCGCCTCCGCTTTCAGATGGGGTGAGTCCTCAGTATATCCCGAGGCCGCACCGACTCCAGGGCCCGGTCAAGCTGGGGTCGTAACCGCGGCCAGGCGAAGCGCGCGACGGCCTGGCGTCCGCGGTTCGGATCCCCTTGCCAGAGGTCGTGCCGTCGGTCGGCTAGCTCGGCGAGGCGGGCCGCCAGCTGGCGCGCCGAACCGTCGTAAAAGCCAGCGTCCGCGTCTGCGAAATCCGCCAGGATCTCCGGATACGCCAGCCGTCGCGGCAGCAGCGGCCAGCAACCGGCGGCCATCGCCTCGACCACTCCGACGCCGAAGAACTCGTGCTCGGCAGTCGATACCACCACGTCCGCCTCAGCGAGTGCCGCGACATAGTCGGCGCGATCCGGCAAGAATCCCCAATGGTCGATGCACCCTTCGAACGCCTGACGGGCGCGGGCAAAGACATCAGGCACTTGCTGGAACTGCTCGCCGAGCACGCTGAGACGGAAGTCGACGTCGGCCGAACGCGCGATCTCGAGCGCTGCAAAGAAGGTTCCCGGGCCTTTGTCGAATTCCCAACGCGCCGCCCACAGGATCCGCAGCGGCCCAGGTCGACGCGGCCCGCGCGGTGGCATCTCCTCAACCCCTTGAGGCCAGATGCGGGACCGATCACGAATCTGCCGAATCGCGTCCGTCGGCGAATGATCGGGCATCCTTTTCGCCAGCTGTGCTCCGGCCGTCAGCAGCTCGTCGCGATGAAACGCGGAGTTGAACCACACTTCATCCGCGGCCAGCGCGGTGACCAGGTTGGTCCAGCCGAAATGCAGGTCCCGCTCTTTCTCTTCCTGCACCGGATAGGTCAACTGGTTCTCATGGAAATAGGCCACCGCCGGCAAGGTGTGAACCTCGCCTGGCACCAGGCCGCGAAGCTGGGCCAGGTCGAGCATGTCGGAGGCGAAGAGGACGTCCCAGCGCTCCCCTGCGACCGCCCTGGCTTCGATCTCGTCAGCGAAGGTGATCGCGGCATGGCGCATGCGCCACTTCCACTTATAGGGCGGCAGGGTCAGCAGCGTCCAATGATGACGACTGCCCCGGATCCAGGCGTCGAGGAAGGCACGGTGGCTACCGCCATAATAAGGCTCGAGGGCGAGGACACGCATCTCCCCTATTCTCACCCGAGCGTCAGCAAAAAGGGCCGCCCGATGGGCGGCCCTGCTTGGCGAATCCTCGAAACAAGAGTCGCTTAGAGACTGATCTCCACCCGCTTCGACAACAACTGGCCGGAAGGCGGATCGTAAACCGAGATCAGCAGTCGGTGCGGCTGCTCGCGCAGCTTGAGCTGGGTCTCGAGCACCGCCACCTGCCCGGAGACGGCGGGCTTGGTGCTGATCACCTGCACCGGCAATACCGCCACCTCGGCCCGATCGCCGTCGTCGTCGGTGGCCGCGACCCGCAGTTCGAGCTCGGCACCGACCGCATCTTCACCGGCCAAGAGCGTGACGTGATCGAGCGGGATCTCGACCCGCACCGGCAGCACGACCTTGCGGAAGCCGCCGTCGGTCGCTTCGCCGAAGGTGACGCCGAGCGCCTTCTCTCCCGGCAACGGCAGATCGAAGAGCTGCGCGCTCTCGACCAACATGGTCAGCTCGCTTTGCCGGGACAGGTCGGAGAAGCCGTCGCGAGTGCGGGCTTTGGCGCCCTTGCGCTTGACCCGGACCTCGATCTCGTGGTTCTCATCGTCCTCTTGCCAGTCGGGAGTGAAACCCAGCCAGTAATAGCTGCGGGTATCTTCGATCGCGCCTTCGAGGGCCCGCACTCGGGCGCCGTCGATGAAAGCTCGCCCGCCGGTGGCTCGGGCGAGATCATAGAGAGTGTTTTCTTCCAGATACTCGCGCTCGAAGGTCTGGCTCGAGGCGATCGAGGCGGTCAGCACGTTGCCGAATTCAGCGCTGCCGAGATCGCTGCTTTCGATGCCGTTGACGTCGACCGGATAGAGGGTGTAGCCCAGCCGGTTGGCGGTCTCGGTCAGTGGCTCGAAAGGACGCCAATGGTCGAGATAACCGTCGTTGAAGACCGGTTCGAAGGTGCCTCGGACATGGCTGCCGATCTCGGTCGGCCAACCGCCGGAGAGGATCAGCATGACCTTGCGGCCGGGGGGCTTGGCGAATGCGCGCAGCGCTGAGGTCGCGGCGTCGGCCACTTGCTCCACCTGTGCCGCCAGCTCATAGGCGCGCTGACGTTCGAAGCCATCGAGGGTGGCGAAGCCACGGGCGCCGCGAAAAGCGGTGGACGCGAAGCGGGTGCTCCGGAAGCCGCGACCGCGGAACCGTTCGTTGGCGTCGAACCGTCGCTCTTCGCTCAGCCGCTGCAGGCCGTAAGCTTGACGCTGGGAGGCTCGCTCGAGCGCGGTGCCGAGCTCGGCCAAGGACCGGGTCCAGCTGGTCAACATCTCGACTTCGTTGCCGTCGTAGGCGACGATCGCCACCCGGTCGTCGGCAGCGAGCAGCGGCAACTGTTCCGCCAGCTCACCCAGCACCCGGTTGCGATAGCTCCGAACGGTAAAGTAGTCGTCGACGAAGATCAGATACCGAGTGCCGACCGCCTCTCCGGGCTCGAGCGCCGGCACGGCAAAAGACCCCGCGCCCTGCTCACCAGCCACCGCCCAACCGTTGCGCACCTCGCTGAAGAATTCGATCGGTGCCGGCTCGCCGTCGACCAGCAGCTCGAAGTCCGATGGATTGAGATTCTCGACTCGCTCGCCATCGTCGGTCACCACCACTTCCAGGTTGACGACTCGGACGTCGACCACTTCACCGAAGCTCGGTCCGTTGCTCTGGGCGGTCACGCCTTGGGCGAGAACCAGGCCGGTCAAGAACAGGCAGGCGATCAGCCAGACGATGGACGGGACGGGCGCATAGCGAGCTGCCGAGCGGGACCCGCGGTCATACCGAGCGGTTCTCGCGCTCTTGGACGAACCTTCGTGGAAAGTTGAATGTTGCATTTTATGCTCCTTGGATGCTTATCTCGTGGGGGTCTTGAATCGTTCGTGTTGTTATTGCCAGCTGATCGTTCGCTGACAGTTGCTGGGCTCTTAGAGCAAGAGCCGTACCAGCCTGATTCGAGCGTTTTTTAGCGGATCTGACGGTTTCCCGTCCTCTCTGGAGGACACCTCGGTGCCGTCCCTGAGCCTCCCGGCGGACAGTCAGTGATCCCACTTCAGCACCAGCCCGCTGTGCTAGGATCTTGAGCAGTCATCTCAAGTTAGGGGCACGTTTTGAAACCTGGCTGCCGGTGTGCCGCCAATGACCAAAGGAGACGTGGAATGGCTGGCCTGAGCAAATTCTTGTCGAGCGGACTGATTCTGGTCCTGGTGCTGAGCGGGGGCCCGCTCTTGGCTCAAGATGAGCCTGAGCCCGAAGTCGAGGGCGGCCAGGTCGAAGACGTCATCGTCGTCACCGCCTCGCGCATGGAGCAGCGTCTGCAGGAAGTGCCGGTGGCGATGACCGTGATCAGCGCCGATGAGCTCGCCACCATGCCAGCGGACGACTACGGCGATGTGCTGCGCAACGTCCCCGGTCTCAACGTCACCCAGATCTCGGCCCGCGACGTCCAGGTCAACACCCGCAAGGCGTCCGGCAGCCTGTCGACCGATCAGTTGGTGCTGCTCGATGGCCGCACCGTCTACCTGGATTTCTTCGGCTTTGTGATGTGGGATCTGCTGCCGCTGAACTTCAACGAGATCGCCCAGGTCGAGGTGGTGCGCGGCCCAGGCAGCGCAGTGTGGGGTGCCAACGCCCTCGGCGGGGTGATCAACCTGATCACCAAGTCACCATGGGAAGCCGCCGGCACCAACGTCTCCCTCGGGGCCGGCGAGCTCTCGACCCTCTATGGCACCCTCTCCCACGCCGTCGGTGGTGAGAAGACCGGTTTCAAAATCTCCGCCAGCTACTATGAGCAGGACCCCTACGATCGGCCGACTGGCATCATTCGCGGCACCGAGATCAGCAATCCTCCGGGTACCCCCTACCCCGACTTCACGAACGGAGGCACCGAGCAGCCCAAAATCGATTTGCGGGTCGATCACAATTCGAGCGACGACACGTCCTGGTCTTTCTCCGGCGGTTATGCCGCCACCGACGGCATCGTACACTCCGGCATCGGGCCTTTCGACGTCGACTCCAGCTCCAACTTGACTTACGGCAAAGTCAGCTACGCGAAGAAATCGCTCAACGTCAACGCATTCGCTAATCTGCTCGACGGCGAGGCCCAGAACCTGCTGACCCGCGACCTCAACGGCTTGCCGCTGATCCTCGGCTTCGAAAGCCAGACTTATAATCTGGACTTCGCCAACACCCACATCGGGGGTGAAAAGCACGTCATTACTTACGGTGCCACGGCCAAGACGACAGATTTCGAGCTCTCGATCGCCCCGGCCGGTGAGAGCCGTGACGAGTTCGGAGCTTTCTTTCAGGACGAGATCTTATTCTCCGACAAATTTCGCTGGCTGATCGGTGCCCGTTGGGACGACATCGATAGCATCGATTCATCGGTGGTCTCCCCGCGGACCAGCCTGATGTTCCAGCCGTCGCCCGACCACAACTTTCGCATCTCTTATAACGAGGCGTTTCGCGCCGCATCGGTGGTCGAGAACTTCCTCTCGGTTTCGATCGTCAACCAGGTGCTGCTGCCGCCGTTGCCGCCGCTCTTGAACTCTCCCACTCCCTTCATCTTTCCGACGGTGAGCGCCGGTAATCCAGATCTCGTGGAAGAGAGCCTGGAAGCGTTTGAGATCGGTTATGTCGGCAACTTCAACGAGGGCAAGGGCACGGTGACGGTCGCGGTCTATCGCAATAAGATCATCGACGGCGTCGACTTCTTTGATGCCGAGTTCTACGATTCCAACACCCCGCCCCCGGGCTGGCCCTTGCCGCCGTTCATTCCCACCCCCTTCGGCCTGCTGCCGACGGTGCCGGAAAACACCTTTCCGTCGCTTTTCACCTATCGCAACATCGGCGAGCAGATCAACGAAGGCTTCGAGTTCTCCTTCGACTACCGACCGAGCTTCGAGTGGCGCTTCGGCTTCAACTATTCTTTCCAGGACGAACCGGAGCTGTCCTCGGAGATCGAACCGGGCACGATCAACATCCCGGCGGAAAACCGCTTCAACTTCTCCCTCAGCTACAGCGGCGAGACGTTCTTTTCTGACCTTAACGTCAATTACGTCGACGAGGCCTTCTGGACCGATGTCCTCGACTCCCGTTTCCACGGCACCACCGAGGACTACACCATGGTCAACCTCTCCCTGGGAGTGCGCTTGATGGAGGACAAACTCACCCTGTCGCTGATCGGCGTCAACATTTTCGACGACGACATTCTGCAGCACATCTTCGGCGACGTCATTTCGCGCAAGGTCACCGGTCAGCTCTCCTTCAAGTTTTGATCTCTCTCAAAAATTTGACCCTGGATTTACCAGCGTAGACCAGAAAGGGCCGGCATTTCGCCGGCCCTTTTTCTTTGGCCCGCCATCCGGGGCCAGACTCACATCGGCTTGACCTCGACCCGCAGATCGGCGTCGACGCGTACGAAGTGATTCTCCGGCACTCGATCCCAGCCCTCGTCTTTCGACAGCGGCTCGGAGGCGACGATCACCGCACCCGAACCGCCATCGGGATCGAGCATGCGACAGACGCCGTCTTCGCAGGCGTAGCGGCGGCCGCTATGGACGTAGAGCGAGTTGGCGGTTTCCCCTTCATGGCTGACGTAACGTGAGACCACGGCCCGCTGGCCGTCGCAGAGGGCGAGATTGAGCAATGACAGCTGGTCCGGCGCGATTTTGGCTCGCAGGCCTTCGATGCGATCGATACCGCCACGAAGCGCGGCCTCAAGACGATCCAGGGGCTCGACTCCTTGCGCCTCTGCCCAAGCTTCCTTGACCAGAGCGAAGAGATGCTCGGAATCACTCGAGCCTTCGATCGCCAGATAAGACTCCGGCTGCAGCTCGGAGACAAGGCGCTGCTTGAGCTTCAAGAAACCGCCGACGAAGCCATTGTGCATGAAGCTCAGATGCTCGGATGAGAACGGGTGGCAATTGAGCTGGGTGACCGGCAGACCAGGAGAAGCGGCCCGCACATGAGCCATCAGCGCCCGGGTCCTGGCGACCCGAGCGATGTTGCGCAGATTCAGGCTATTCCACGCTGGGTGGACCTCCTTGAGGATCGCCGGCTCGCTGATCCCGTCGAGATACCAGGCGATGCCGTAGCCGTCCCCGTTGAGCGGCTCCTCACGCTCGTGGGAATGAAAGCTCTGGTGCAGGATCGAGTAAGCGGGTTCAGTGACCAACGAGCTAATGGCGATTTCCTCGCCCAGATAGACTGCGAAACGGCACATTCTCAGATCTCCTGAAGGGTTGACGACGTCCTGACCCGGCGTCGTGAATGGACTGGGGTATGGGCTCTACGATCTTAGTTGCCGGACTCCCCTCCCCGGTTACTTGAGAGTTTCGCCGCGAAAGCATCTCGCCTCGAACGTCGCCGCCGTCGCTTGAGACCTGGTTCAGGTCGAGCCTGCTCGACGATGACGTGGACTCCTCCTGAATCTCTTATAACCGCCAACTCTCCAGAGTTGCTGGTTATGAAAAATATTTTTTATTTCCCGCACATTTTGAGACCCCCTGGTTATAAGCAGGGCGAAAGCGAGTGATAAGCCGCTCCTTTCCTTGACGCCGGCCGGCTGAGAGAGGTGTTCCGGAACGACCGCGATCCGGAACTTCGAACACAACCTAAACCTCAGTCGTGCAGACCTCCAAGGTCTGCTCAAGGAGAGATCATGTTTCGCTGTGTTTTTGATCGGTTAATGAAGGGATTTTTCTTTGCTTTACTGTCTACTTTGCTGGCGAGCAGCCTCTATGCCTCGAACGGCTTCCAGTGCCCCAGTCTTCCTCACCGGACTCTGGACGTCGCGACTTCAACAGGCGGTGCCCTCACCTGGCGGGGGCAGGGTACGCAGCCGGGGGAACTGGAATGTTTTGCAATATATATCCCGGTCGCCGGGATCTTGATGCTGGAGACCAGCCTTTCTGAAATCGCATTGGCAGAGCCCAAGATTGACTTCCGCTCAGAAAGCTGTAGCTCTTCAGGTCATCGAGAAGGATCTTTTAAGTATCAACAGAGGTTTGCCGATCGGCTTCTGATCGAAATCTTTGAACCCGGTTGGTACGCGACCTGTGTCGCGGCTCAGGATCCCGAAGATCTCCTGGAAAACTTTCGCATCCACAGCGCCTTTCAGTCGCTGAATTTTCACAAGACGGAAGACCCCGATGAGCATGAGCCTATCCCGGATCCCATCGTGGGCGGCTTTGAGAAGATCGAAGATCCCGATGAGCATGAGCCCATCCCGGATCCCATCGTCGCCAGTGTCGAGAAGACCGAAGATCCTGACGAGCACGAGCCCATCCCGGATCCCATCGTCGCCGGTGTCGAGAAGACCGAAGATCCTGACGAGCACGAGCCCATCCCGGATCCCATCGTGGTTCAACAGCTCTGTCGCCAGGGTCTGACCGACGATCACGGAGATACGTTCCTTTGCGCCACAGCCGTCGAGCTCGGTCAAGAGGTCGCCCTCGAAATCGCCAATGCATGGGGGGATGACGCAGACCTCCTGACCTTCGTCGTCGAAGAGCTGGAAACCTTCAGCCTGTCTTTCCAAGGCAGCGATCATCCGGTCGCCAGTCTTTATGACGACGCTGGTCATCGCCTGAAGGCATCTTCTGCCGAGAGGCATTCAGCAGCTGACTTCCGAATCGTCAAAACCCTCAGTCCGGGCCGTTACTTTGTCCGGATCGGTGACGCCTACGGCGCTCAAGGTACCGTCCATCTCCGGATCGATCGATTCGACGCCAACTAGACATCTGCAATGGCCTCATTCTTGACGCTTGAGTCAAGAATCAGAGGCCAGCAGCAGATATCTGGGTCGGATGGGTTGGGCCAGGATCTCGTGCCGCAGGATCGAGATCCTGGGGCGCTAGGAATCACGGTGGGCGGTCAGCACACAGCCGAGTCGTGCCGGCCGCCCTTGCTTGATCCCTAGCTACAGCTAGCTATAGCTAGGTGCCGTCCAGAAACGGGGGAATCGGCTACAAGGGAGGCTGGCTGAGTGAGGACGGCCGAGGACTGTTTGAGCATCTCCTACGTCGGACTTCTCGCAAGCCAATGCAAATAAAAAGCTTACCTACTTCCCGGGACCCAAAGGCGAGTTCCGCAGGCCGCCCGCAACCAGCCAGACTCTACGCCGAGACGCGTTCCTGGACGGGATCTAGCTAGAGCTAGGAGCCGTCGCCGGGGTTCACCGGTGACTCGGCTTGCCGGGTTGCTTGCAGGCGCTCAAGCCGGGCTAAAGCATTGCGAGCGTAGATTGAGGTTTCACCACGGACCTCGGCAAGTCGTCGATAACTGGATCGGAGCAATGCCTCGGCTTGGGCGAATTCTCCCTTGCGGGTCAGGTAGTCGCCGAGCACGCTCTCGGCCTGAGCGATCTCCCAGGCGTCCGAGGGCTTCTTGCGCCGCAAGGTGGCGAGCGACGACTCGAGCAACCTTTGTCCTTCTCCCAAGCTTCCCAGGTCGAGAGATAGACGGGCAAAATCCAATTGACTGGCGGCAATATGCAGATGATCTTGGCTGACTCTTCCCAACGTTTGTTGGCGAATCTCCAGTGCCTCGGCGTAGCGCCGCTCCGCCTCCTCGAGCCGTCCCTGAGCATGGTGAACCCGCCCCAGGCTGCTGAGCGTCGCGGCGGTCAACAGTGGTTGAGGCTGCTTTAGAGCTTGAAAAATCGACAGCGCTTTGCGCAGCCGGGGCTCGGCGTCTTGAAAGGCTCCCGAAACGTAATAAAGATTGCCCAGGTTTCGATATGCGGTTGCGACCACGGCGGGCACGGAGTCTTCGAGAGGTTCACGAAGCACCAGCGCTGCTTGATAAAGCCTCTCGGCTTCGCCCAGGTCGCCTCGGCTCATCAAGATCGTCGCCAGGTTGCTCTGCGCTTTAGCAGTCCCCTCGCCAACATCTATCTTCATCGCCAGCGCTTCGCGATAGAGCCTCTCCGCCTGCTCAAAATCACCTCGGTGATACCAGCGTCCGGCCAGGTTGTTGATCGCTTTGGCGAGCTCAAAATGCCCCTCACGAGAATGCTGACGCAGGAGTTTCTCGGCCCGCTCCCAACAGTGGCCAGCGCGATCCAACGCCCCCAATTGGAGGTAGGTCTCGCCGAGGGTCGCCCACAGCTCTGCGCGATGCGATGGATCACCGACGCTCTCGAGTTTCTGTTCCCCGCGCTCCAAGATTTCACGCGCGGTCAATTCCTCACCGCGGCTCTGGTTCGGATCCGAAGCACGAAAGAGCCTCTTCATAAACTGCAAGACATCCTGGCTTCTTTCCTGCTCACGGACGGCTTCTTGTTTCGCCAGCTCGGCGTTCTCCCGGGCACGCACTGCCCGTTGCAACAGGACCGTCGTGGTGACGCCGTAGGCCAGACTGAGCCCGATGATCATGGCGGCCGCCGCCAGTCGCCAACGATAACGCCGGATGTACTTACCGGCGCGATAGCTCCAGTTGCCCTTGCGAGCGAGCACCGGACGGCCGGTGAGATAGCGCTGCAGATCCTCCGCCAGCTGTTCCACCGAGGCATAGCGCTGGTCGGGCTCTTTGCGCATCGCCTTGAGAATGATGCTGTCGAGGTCACCCGCGAGGCGTCGAGCCTGCGGACGTTGCTCGGCAACGGCCGTGCTCGGCTTGCGAGGCTCATGATCGCGAATCGCCTGAGCGACGTCCAGGTCACTATCCCCCTCCGAGGCATAGGCATAGCGGCCGGTGAGCAGCTGATACAGCAAGAGACCGAGAGAGTAGATGTCGCTGGCGGTGGTCATCGGCCGGCCGGCCACCTGCTCAGGGCTGGCATAGCGCAGAGTCATCGGCCTTTGGGTCACGCGCGTTACCTGCTCGTCCTCGCCGTCGACCAGACGCTTGGCGATGCCGAAGTCGAGCAGCTTGGGGATCCCCTCGACCGTCACCAGGACGTTGCTCGGCTTGAGATCGCGATGGACCACCAGATTGCGGTGAGCGAGCTGAATCGCCGACGCGACCTGCAGAAAAAGCCTGAGGCGGTCGCGAATCGGCAACTCGTGCCGTTCGCACCAGGCGTCGATCCGCTCGCCTTCCACGTATTCCATGACGAAATAAGGCTGGCCTTCGTCGGTGGTTCCGCCGTCCAAGATGCGAGCGACGTTGGCATGCTCGAGCTGAGCCAATAGCTGGCGTTCGTTGTGAAAACGGCGGATCAGCTCCGGCGACATTCGGTATTGTGGGATGATCTTGATCGCCACCTGCTTTTCGAAATCATCCTCCCGCACCGCCAGAGCGACCGCCCCCATGCCGCCTTCGCCGAGCCCACGAACGATGCGATAAGGGCCGATCCGCTGGCCGACTTGCAGCGCCGCCGAAGTGTCGAGCAAAGTGACGATCGGCCCTTCTTGCCAGGGCTGCTCGGTGTCTTCGAACGCGAGCAGCGACTCGACTTCCTGGCGCATGGCCGAATCCCCGTCACAGATCTCACCGAGAAAGCCCGGGCGGTCAGTCGACGGCAGCGCCAGAGCTTCGTCCAGCACTTCCTTGATCCGTTCGAGACGATTGGGGCTCATTCAGGCCCCTCCTTCCAACTCAGGTCAGGGTGATGTCAATCATGGCTCAGCTGACGTCTCAGCCAGAGCTTGGCGTGCTTCCAATCCCGCAACGCGGTGATCCGCGAAACTCCGAGAATCTCTGCGATCTCATCGAAGCTCAACCCGCCAAAGGCGTGGAGCTCGACCACCCGACTGCCTCGCGGATCCTGCTTTTCCAGATCCTGAAGCGCACCGTCGAGCTCGAGCAGACGGGGCTCCTCCAGCGCCGGCAGTCCGAGTTCCTCTTCGAAAGAAATTTTCGGCCCACCGCCTCCCCGCCGAGCGGCCCGGTGCCTGCGGGCGTGATCGACCAGAATTCGGCGTATCAGTCGCGAGGCCACCGCAAAGAACTGTCCTCGGTTACGCCAGTGGACGTTCCTTTGCCCCACCAGACGCATGTAGAGCTCGTTGACCAGCGCGGTCGGCTGCAGGGTGTGATCCGATCTCTCTTGAACGTACTGCTGCCGAGCGATCCGGCGTAGCTCATCGAAGACCAGCGGAATCACCCGTTCCCGGGCATGCGGGTCGCCATCACTCCAGGCCTGGAGCAGCTGGGTGATCTCGCGGGGTGAGGTCGACATGGTGGGGGGCGGGCTCGCGCCCGAAGTCGGTGCCGCCCTCTTTCTACCATGGTCTCACCGTCTGCACAGTCCTCTTCTCCATTTCGAGGTCCGGGATCGAGCCAAAGGTCTGAGGAATCTTTCTTCCATTCGATCCTAGCTTTCCTACTGCCGCGCAAAAGCCCGATCGAAAGTCTCATCCTGTCGAATCGTAATCCGTTGAAACTTTCCGTCGTCCTCTTGCGCGGTATCTGGGAATGGACGGCAAAGGAGAATGGCATGGATATCGAGCACATCCTGAGGATCGCGTCCCGCGGTATCTTGATGATCATGGCAGGGTTCTTCCTCGGCACCCTGGCCGGCGCGGTGATCGGCGCCGGGCTTGGCGCCAGCATGGGGCCGATGGGCTATCTCATCGAAACGGCTCCCGACGCCGAGCATCAGTTGATGGCGTGGGCGATGCAATGGTTCCTCAGCTGGACTCCGATGGGAGCGTTTGCCAGCATTTTCATGGGTGCCATCGCCGGGTTCGCCAGCGGCACGTTCCTGGGTGGTTGTGCTGCCACCGGCCTGGCGCTCTTAGGCACGCTGCAACGATGGTTCCGACAATTGAGTCGGCAAGGCAGCCAAGCTGCGCAGAATTTCATGGTGGAGCTTCTGGGAGTCTTCTACGGCCCCTTGGGCGGTGCCGTCGCGGGTACCTGGGTCGGCTGGCTGGCGGGATTTTTGACCCGAGAGCTGGCCAGCACCACCGGACCGAGCTTCACCCTCGGATTTCTCGGGGGCAAAGGCGGTGCTTTGATCGGACTGGCGATCGGCCTGGTTCTCGGTCCCGCTTTCTTGCGCAAGACCCACGAGAGCTCGAAGCGGACGGTGCCGCTGTTGCTCGGGATGGTGATCGGCGTCTCCATCGCCGGCTCGATCGGTCTGATCCTCGGCGCGGTCGCGGGCTGGACCTTCGAGAGTTGGCGCTCCAAGCTCGCGCAATCCAAGCTCGGTGAGCTTTGGCCGCAGTGGCCGGCCGGCGTTCTCATCGGCATAGTGTGTGGATTCTTCGTTGGCGGCTTTGACGGCATCGTCCTGGGTGGCCTGGCCGGCTGGGGGATCGAGCGCTGGCAGGCGAAACGCGCCCAGGCGGCACTGGTTCCGACTTGGGTGGGGCCGCCACCGGCAGAGATTCACATCGCGCGGGGAGGTCAGATCTACGGCCCCTACAGCCGCGAAGGAGTGCATCAGCAGTTGCAGGATGGAACGCTGCAAAAAAACGATTGGGCCTGGGCGAAGGGAGCCCCGCAGTGGCTCGGTCTGTACGCGATTCCCCTGCAAGAACCCGCTCTTGCTCTGCAAGCCTCAGGCAGCGTCTCGGCATCCCATGATCTTCCAAGTGCCGCAGGGACTCCAGCCGCCACCGCTCCCCTCTGGCGATCGAGTCTGATTTCAGCTGCCAGCTCCGGATTTGACGCCGGCGTGGTCTCCGGAGCCCTACTCGGCGCCACGACGCTTTTCTATTTCCCGGCCAGTTTTCTGGCCAGCACGTTCCTGGCAGCATCGGTCGGTGGCGTGGTGGTGGCGATCGGCGCTTGCCTGGTGGCTTGGATTCTTCGTCGAACCTCCGACATCGCGGACGGACCACGGGTCGACGCCGTGGTCGGAGCGCTGGTCGGTGGCTTGATCGGTGGCTTGGGTGAACAGGTCTATCTGCTTTTCGGCGGGGAGCTGATCGTGCCCTTCTCCGGTCCTTTCGAGCATGAGCTGGTGCGCGCCTTGGTCGGTGCCCTGGTCGGCTCCGGCGTCGGTTGGCTGGTCGGCCGACGACTGCGTCGGGAGCAGTTACTACCGGCGATGCCTTTGTTGGAGGCTTGAAGCTCCCTGAGTTATCGAGCTAGCGGTATGTTGCGGAACTGCACGGCGAACTGGACTTCACTCTCACTCTCCCAACACTCAACATCTAAACGAGTGACAAGTTCCGCCTTGGAAGCGACGCCTTCAAAGTAGAGGTTAAGCTCGGCAGGTCGGCCAGAGATCAGTACATTTTGAACCCCATATTTGTCGCTTTCCCGACGTGCCAGTACAACACGCGAAGCCAGCGTCTCATCGCTGAAATCATCATAGATCCTGCTACTTCTCGCAGCTTTGCCGCTCGAATAGCCCCTTAAGCCGCCAACGTACAATTCTCGATCTTCGCCATTGTTGGTCACCAACAGTTCGCAAGTGACGCTACGCTCCTGCTGACGGCATTCCTCGAGCTCAAAGATGAAGTCATTCGTCTTTTTCCGTCGGATGGTCGCGGTTCGTCGACAGAGATCGGAAGTCAGAGAAGACATCGCCTCTCGGCGACTCTCCGCATCGTTGGCCCTACCGCGGGCTAACAGCGTACTCTTGATCAACACCTTGGTCCGATCAAACCTCTGAAACGTGACCGTGATATCGATCTGCCCGCTGTCGACGTCGTCAAAGACCTCACCGAAAATCACCATCTCTGCTTGTTCGCTCTTCAGGCTGTCCAACGCTGAGTTGGACAGCTGGGAAACGTCCGCGATGGCGCGCTCCCGGTCGAGCTCGGTGAGCAGACGGGCGAATTCACGGCTCTCCAGAACGCTATAACAGCCCGATTGCACCAGGGCCTGCTCGAAGTCGTGGGTGAACTTGGACGTCAGGCTGTCTTTCTGCAGGTCACGGGTCGTGAAGTCGACGACGTAGACATTGGGGCCTTGCCGCCCGACCACAGGCATCGCAGCGAATCCGAAAAGCAGGCACCAAATGATGAGCTTCCTGAGCATGCACCGTCTCCTCTAGTCACAGGGGTAAGTTCTTGAGGTATCAGCTCCGATCCAGATCTCTTGCCAGCAGACTCGTTCTCCCTTTCGCACTTCGATCCGGTGATTCGAGTCCTTAGCGGTGACCCGAATCGTAACGAAGATTCCGAGGTCACGGACAATCACTGGCGGATGACCATCGACCAAAATCTCGGCGTTTTCCATCGCAGAAGGCAGCATCACCAACAGCTCGTGGGTCTGTGCCGCCTCATCCTCAGGCTTCAAAGCGGTCGCTCCTGGCGGTGCCAAGTCGAATGGGATGCCCCACGCCTCGAGCACCTGCTGAACGGTCGCTACGGGAACGACGAGAGTAAAACGTTGGCTCTCGGCTTCGGTAACGACCCCGACGACCTGCCCAGCACGAAGCAATGGCCCCCCGGAATCACCTTCTCGAGCCCCCGGCTCGAAGATCCAACGACTGCCCTCAAGACCGGACATCGAACCCGTCACGACCCGCGGAGCTCGTGCCTGACGAGAGAGACCGACCCATTGGAGGCGTGCACCGAACGGCATCTTGCTTCTCGCACTAAGGCTCAATGGCACGGTGCTGGCAGGAACGCCCGGGACCCACAAAGCTGCGAGGTCGCTGGCTTCGTCAATCCAGGTACCAGCGGCCCCCAGAGACCGGGGCTCTTGGTAAAAAGTCACTTGGGTTTCCTCTCCACCCGCAATGACGTGGGCCGCGGTCATGACATACGCAGCCTCGGATTCAAGAGAGATGACAAAGCCTGTGCCGGTCACCGTCGAGCCATTGCGGGTCGTGCTAATCTTCACGATTCCGGGGAGCAACGCCTCGATGTCGTCACCAGCGATCGGCTGCGCCAGTAGCATGAAAAGGACGGCTACAAACCCAATGGCGCTTTTCGACTTCAAGCTCATGCTTCAGATTCCCGCGATGGGAGGAGGTATCTAGGATGAGGTTCGACAACTGCCGCCCGTGCCGGTCCCGACGAACAAAGCGGGTCCGATGGCGGTTCGGCCTGGCCCTGATGATCTTGGGCGTCGCGACGCTCACCACTCTGGCCCAACCCGAGCTTGACTATCAGAGACGTGAAAACCGATATGAGGGCATCAAACGCAAAGCGGTCAGTGGATACGACATCGAACTGCTGGGAGCCATGATCGAGCTCAGCCAATCGTCGCGTGAGTTTCCAGAAACGGCCACAGTTCGATTCTTTCTCAAAAGGCAGGAAGCCGTCCACTTGACGATTCGAGAACGGTTTCCCGACACCTTCTATTGGTTGGATCGAGTGCAGCCTTCGGGATGGCGGCCCCAGACCACCAATATTTTCAGCTGGCCGAGCCGCGAGGTTTTGCGCCCCTTGGGCCTGCGTCCCTCCGATCTGGTCGCGCTGATCCGACTCGGCGACGACTCCCCAGGGCGCCGAGAGCGGGTCGCGCCGGTGGCATTTCCGGAGATGGGCGGGCCGCTGCGGATCGACTCCTACCGGTTCACCTTCAAGACCAATGCTTCGGCCAAGGTTCAGCATCGGGTGCTGGGGGCCGACTCGAGACAGGTGCTGAACCCAGAGCTTGAGCGACGCACCAGTGCCGACACCGCTTTTGACATTCGCTGGGACGCCAGAGATCAACCCGAGGGCTATTACGTTCTTCGTGTCGAGGGCTACTTCCTCACCGATAACACGCGGATCTTGCAGGAGGTCGAGTTCTTCCATAGCTCGGTCTGGCCGCCCTGACTCAGAACGTCGTCCTATCTTCGATCGCCCTGGCGGTGTGGCCCGAAACCGAGCCCTTCAGGGCAGATTCCAAGATCGCAGTGATCTCCTTCTCAGCACTCGCCCGAGCCCAATCCAGAGGCGTTCGGCCGGTACCATCGCGGGCGGTGACGACAGCGCCATGCTCGATCAACAGTCGAACGATTTCCGAGCTTCCCCCTCGCACCGCGGCATGGAGGGGCCGCCACCCGGAGCAGTCTCGGCAGTGAACGTCGGCTCCCCGCTCGAGCAGCAATCGCACGGCGGCAGGTCGCTTCAAGGCGATGGCCGGTCGCAGCGGAGGCCCTCGAAATTCACTCTTCTGATCGACGTCAGCTCCGTGCTCGATCAAAAGGCGCGCCATGACCAGATCGGGGAAAAGAATCGCACGTTCTAAGGGCGATCGACGATCATAGAGATTCTCTGATTTCGGATCCGCTCCGGCGAGGAGCAGGCGTCGAGTGATGTCCCTTTCACCTTCTTCAATCGCGACGAAAAGAGCTGTTCTTTCTTGAAGATCCTTGAGGTTCGGATCGGCGCCACCGTCGATCAACAGCTGAACCAGCTCGACATGACCACGCCGGATGGCGAAGTGCAAAGGCGTTTCCTCCAGATGGTTCTTGGCATCGACTCGAGCGCCGGCCGCTAGCAGTTTTTCTGCCTCGCGCCACCGGCCGAAGCTGACGGCATAATGGAGTGGCGACTCGTCGCCCTGATCGATAACGTTGACGTCGGCTCGGCCTGCGATCAGGCTTTCCAGGGCCGCGACATGACCTTCGACGACCGCCAGATGAAGCGCTGATTGGCCCAGGGAATTGGCGGAGTCGACATGACTCGGATACTCCCGAATCAAGATCTCAACGCCCGCTGAATCCCCTCGCCGGGCGGCCGCTCGGAGGTCCTGCCCAGGATCTTCAAGCTCGATGCGATGCCATAAGCCCCAACGCTTGAGCGCCGCACGAATCGACGGAGTCGCGGTGGCGAAAGCCTGTGAGCCAACCAGGGTCTGAACCAACCCGACCACCGATTGTCCCTGCAACACCGGGCCGCCTGAACTACCTTCGGCAATGCCGTCTCGAGCAAAAGCGATCCCACCCGCCCGGGCCGAAATCAGCTCGTGATGGGCGGCCACCCACTGCTGCTCTCTAGTCCTGGGAAATCCTAAGACCAGTGCTTCGCCTGGAATCGCTGCAGGATCGTCGGCGAGCTTGAGCTGGCGCACGCCAGACGGGATCTCGCCCTCCACCAAGACGACGCCAAAGCCCCGATCTTCGCCCTCCTTTAAATGCAGGAGGCGGCCCGGAAAAGCCCGAAATCGCTCGGGAAAGAAAGCGACTTCGAATCCATCCCCGCCGACGAGCAAATGCGACGCGGTCAACACATAGGCGGCGGTCGAATCCAGCGCGATGATGAAACCGGTGCCGACCCGGCGCGCCCCCTCCGCGTCGACGGTGACTTTCACCACTCCAGCTTTCATCTCCTCCAGGAGATCTTCATCGCTACCGGAACGCCTGACTTCACTCGGCACACCGACGACTGTCGTCGGTGACGACTCCGAGATCCACGCCTGTTCCAGAATCCGAGCGCTGTCGAGATGGCCGGCCGAGCGAGCGAGGTCAAGAGATGTCTTGCGATGACGATCCCGAACGTCCACGTCGGCACCGTGGGCCAGCAACAGGCGGATCGTCTCAGTATGTCCTTTCTCGGCAGCGATGTGGAGCACCGTGCGACCTTGATCGTCTTGGAGATTGACGTCGGCTCCATGCTTCAGAAAGAAAGGGATAGCCTGCCACTGCCCCCAAAAGGCCGCGCGCTGGATCGCGGTGATACCCAATGCATTCTGGCCATTGACGTCCGCCCCTTTCTCGAGGAGCCTACGAGCAATCTGCTGGCGGTCAGAATCGAGATTCCAAACACGGGTCAGAGCGATCAGGGGTATGTTGCGGCCAAAGCCATTTTTTGAATCAATGTCGGCTCCATGGTCGATCAATAACATCGCCGTCTGTTTTTGGCCGATGTCGGCGGCTAGATATAGAGACGTCTCGTCTAAGGCATTACGGGCCTCGATCTCCGCACCGAAAGCCAAGAGGAGCTCAACAAAATCGGCGGAGTTACGGCGGACGGCAAGGTGCATAGCGGTTTCCATGCCAGCGACCCGCGAGCCGGTGGCGGCTCCCCTCTCGAGCAGAAAGCGAGCTAGCGCGAGCTCGTTGTGAGCCATCGCTCGGTGGAGAGGAGCCTCGGTTGCCGTCGCCGCCTCCAGAATCTCGAGCACACCTCGCTCATTGTCTGTGCGCGCCCAGTCGAGAGGCGTTTTCCCATAGCCGTCTCGAACCGATAGGTCGGCGCCACGATCGACCATCAGCTGAAGAATTTCCCGACGGCCAAAGCTGACAGCGGTGTGGACGGGGGTAGAACCTTGCCAATTCTTAGAGTCCATCTTAGCTCCATGATCCAAGAGGAGTTGAGCCAGGGTCAGATGGTTATAAACGATCGCCGACTGGAGGGCTGAGTCGACCTCTGCACCTCGTGCGATCAGTAACTTTGCCATGCTGAGATCGGGCTGACTGGCGAGCGCGCTCAACGGCGTTAACCCATACCCATTTTCTGAGTTGGGATCGGCACCCGCTGCGAGCAGCCGCCGAGCGATCTCATACATGCCAATTTCGAGAGCCAAATCCAGTGCGGTCGAGCCGAGCGGCGTTCGATTCACGGCACTCTTGAGCTCAAGATCGGCGCCCTGATCGATCAGCAACTGCGCCAGATCGGCGTGTCGATGACGTATTGCCAGATGTAGCGGCGTGTCCCCCAAAGGAGATTCGCCGGACCGATTCGAGACCCCGGAGTTGGTCTGGGAGTTGAGATCCGCTCCAGCGGCGAGCAGCCGCTGCACCAGCGCCTCACTTCGTCGCTGGACCGCGAGGTGAAGAGCTGTCTCACCCGAGTCGCTCGCGGCATCGACATCCGCACTCTTGCTCAGCAAGCGTTCGACGACTTCTTCATAACCTCTTTGGACCGCCAGATGAAGCGCGGTCTGGCCTTCGGCATCCCTGGCATCAACGACGCCCTGAGACTCCTCCAACAGGAGGCCGACCCGCAGCGCGTCTCCCCGATTCGCCGCCAACCGCAGCTCTTGGCCAAGATCTTGGAGCTGGATCCGTGCCGACACGCCCCACTCATCCAGCGCGCTTTGAATTTCAGGACTGAAAGTCAGAAAGCCATGCCTGCCATCCACCCTCTGAATCAAACCCACCACAAAACCTGCTTGAACTAAAGGAAGGCCCGAGGAAAGCTCAACTCTCTCGGTCTCTTGAAAAAGAACTTCGGGCTTTCGCCAATCCGTCAGATCGACCGCGACCGTCCTCCCGCTGCGCGAGGCGCTTCCAGGAGGAACCACCCAGATAGGAGTCGCTGAGTCAGGAGCCCTGGGACTCATCGGCAGCCGGCGGACGCCGATCGGAATCTCTCCCTGCACAAGAATCACTGCGATCCCCGAAGGTTCGTCGCCCTGCATTCGAGCGACCTGCCCGGGCAGTGGAGCTCGTCGCGTTGGAAATGTCACCTCCAGCGATCTGCTACCGGCGACCAGACGGGCGGCCGTCACGAGATGAGCCGTCTTCGAGTCGAGAGCCACGATAAAGCCAGCCCCCTTCCTGATCTCGCTGCCGTCGTGGGCTCGAATCGCGACGACTCCCGAGGACAACTCGGTCGGCGGTAGCTCCGCCTTGGCGGTCACGGCCAGACCCGCCAACGCCAAGTGGGTCAGAATCCGGCAGCATCGACTCATGGGCTTTGCGAGCGCCCGGTCCATAGCTTTCCGACGCCTTGCGCCAAAACCGCGCAACCGGCCAACCCACTGATCAACCAAGCCCACATCGGTCCGCGAAGCCGTTCCAGCAGCGAAAGACCGTATTCTTTACCGAGACCGCTGGGGCCCACACGGACGCTGTCGACCTTACCGTCGAGGAGCAGCTGTAGATGACCGGACGCCGAATCGGCGCGGAGGCTGCGCAAGCGAAAGGCTCGGAGCCCTTCGACGGCCAGAAAGTCTTCAGCGCGCAGGGCGATCGGGCTTTTCCAAGAGTGGTCCGGATACCTCAACTGGCCCGCGGCACGCAGCGTCGTCAGCGGCTTGCCCACCGACCCCTGACGGAGAAATTCGACCGAGGTGATCGGCAGTTCCTGGTTCAAGAGAAGGATATCTTTGGGGGCTGGTACGCTCGCCGTCAGAGCCAGCCCTTCGACTCCGGAGGAGACCTTGACGAAGGATGGACGGAAACGGCCCCGCCAGAAAACGCTGACATCCGAAGCCGCTGGCAAACCCGCACCCGTCACCTCGACGAAGTCGGCTTGCAGCTGAAAGGCACCCTCGACGGGAATATCCAGCGACTTGGCAGGAGTCATTCGCAGTCTCAGCTCCAGAACTCCCGAGCTCGCGGTTCCCGTTTGCATCACCACTCGCGTCTCCGGCTCAGCTTCGAGCGGGCCAAGAGAGCGCAACATTTTACTTTCCGACCCCTCCTCCGGTTCTAAATTGACATAGGAACCGGCATCTCGAGCCGTCAAGATGACGCGCTCTGTGATTGGCAGAACGTGATGGCTGGCCTTCTCCTCGGCCGAGCTGATAGAACCAGCCGGCCGCAGCTCGCTCGGATGGAAGTCCAGGCGACTGAATCGCGACAGCCTCAAATGGTGCAATTCAAAAGACGCATCGAGGATCAGACCTGTCTCCTCGCCGCCCACCGTAAAAGCGATCTGATCGACGGTCAGAATGAGCTGCACTCGCGTCGGCAGCCGAATTCCATTCAGAACGATAAAAGCCAACAGCCCAACCAGGAGCCCCGAAACACTCCAGCGGAAGCGCTCCAGACGGTGCCGCCAAGCGTTGGTGCTCTTCGAGTGGTCACCGTCATGATCGAGGCGAGCGGACGGAGCCGGCAAAGGTTTTGCCGTTTGAGCTTCTGAAATCTTCGGCCCCGCCGCCACACTTCGCGGGATGGCAACGTTTTCGTTCTCCGGCGTCTGAGTCGCGATCGCACACCTGGCTAAGGGATGTGCGAACACCGTATAGGCCAGCCAACTCGGATCCCGAGGAAATCGATTCCTAATCTCTAGCCGTGCCTTTCGGACCGCCTCCCCAATCGGCAGGCCAGCAAAAAACCGTCGATAGAACTCCTCGGCAAAGATCTTGGCCGACCGATCCGTCACCGGCCAGGAAGTGCCGATGAAGGCTCCGACGCCAACCTCCAGGAGCTTGGCCGCCCAACCCCCGGCACCGGTCAAGGACATCGCTCCCCGACCGGTATGGCAAGCGTTGAGGAAGACCAAGGGATGCTTTCGCCCTAAGTTTCTGACCTCTCCATGGAGACTTGCAGGCGTCAGCGGGTCGTCGTCGAGCAGGATCGCCCAGTGGTCAGCATCCCCCGGTGGCGTGATGCCATGGCCGGTGAAGTGCCAGCCATCGAAAACGCCTCCGGCCATTTGCTCGAGCACCTTCGACCGCCTCGCCGGGATGCGATGGACCCGTCGTCCGGTGCCATCAAACGACAGTAACGCCTCACGCTCTTTCACCACCGCCGGTAACTCAGGAGCCGAAGACACGATCAGCGCCATTTCTCCGAGCGGCAAGTCGAGTTGTTCGGGAATCTCATGGCGCCAGCGGGTCAACGCAAACGCCTCACAGAGAAACGGGCCTTGCTGCCAACGACCGCTCTCGTCGCGACCTTGAAGCTTTAGCAGCTCCCAAGGGATCCAGGTTTCCTGAGATTGAATGCGAACCGTTCGCACCTGCTTGCGGTGCTGCCAGAGCGTCTGCATCAGATCCTTCGGCAGCAATTCCTCGGCGAGATGAGCACCGCGATCGACCAGACGCTGATGGGCCTTTGAGTGAACTCGCAATCCTGACTTGACGTCGCTGAAGAATTGCTCGAAGTAGGGTTGCGGCTCCAACCGGAGTTGCACCGGGCCAAACTCTCGCTGGTTGAGCGCTAGCTTTTGACTGGTCAGCCAGTAGGTCAAAGCCGGAGGCGAACCTTTGGCGAACACTAGGATTTCGAGATCATGAACGGAGCTCATCACCTGAGATGGACGAACGTTGGTCGATCGCGCGGTCGCGTCGGTCGAGATCGAGCTGGAACCGTCGCTGGCATCGGGGACCGTGTCAGTCTTTGCCCACTGCTTCTGCTGACAGTACTCCCAGTCCGGCAAGCGGACCGCCGGGTCCCCCAGGATGATGAAATTGCGGGCGTCGTTGTGCGCGGTCCACAGATTGGCCAGCTGCGCTTCGTTGATCTCTTCACCGTAGCGCAGACGCTCGAGCATCACGACCAGATCCGCGGCCAGTGAGGTGTAACGCCGGTAGATGGGTCGCAGTGCGTGGCCCAGGCGGCTGCCGGTGAGCAACTGGTCCAAACTGTCCTCGAGACTGCCGATCGCCTCTTGACTACGACCGCCGAGCCGCCAGCAGAACGAAGACGTCCAGCCGCGATCGACATGCCCGACGACCGCCGAGGCTCCTCGGGCCAGTAATGCCTGCGGCAGGCGAGCGACAAAGGGCTCAAAGCTCAACCCACCAGGTCGCAGGGGCCGGTTGCCGGTCACCTCCTGGGTCTCGTGAGGGAAATTGTCTTCCACCGGAGTCCCGGCACCAAAGCAGGCGAAGAGGAAAGCCACCAGCCCCTCCAGCCGCAAGTCCGACGCCAGGTCGCCGGCATAGAAATACTGTTGCTCAGTCGACGGCCCCCGATCCGGCACCCAGTCTTGACAGATCAAAGCCCCCTGCCGGGCTCTTTGCCTCTGCACGTCATCAGCCAGAAACCGTTTCCCGTGACACGAAACGAGCAAAAGCCCTGGGGGCTCATCATCCGCCAAGAGTCGGGCGAGATGCCGTTTATAGGCATGCTCACGACGCGCGACGACCACCTCTTGGAACTCGCTGGCCTGCCCCAGCCGCTCCTCCAACGGCCGGACCAGATGCTCGGCTAACAAGCGGGTGGTCTTGTCACCGTTTTCGACGGAGAAGAGATGGATCGACCTTGGTGGATTCACCGACGTCTCCGCGGCGACAATTCCCTCCGCGTAGCGCTCGTAGTCGGCGGCATCGTCGAAGCACACCCGACCGACGGCATGGCTGATGCTGAGCTGACACTGAAAGTCGAAGGGTATTCTCTCCGGCCCGCCGACTAAGAGAAGGTAATAGGGCAAGCGGTCGGGGTCGACCGTCCCGGGCGCAACCTCCTGCTGATCCCATAGGAAGTGCCGGGCGAGTTGCCCCGGGGAACAAAGGACCTCCTGATAAAGGTCGCCCGCCTGCCGCCGGCGGCGCGCGAGCAGGTCCCCCAGGCGCTGATGCACCACATCTTCGTCCTCAGCGGTATAGACCACTCCCCAACCGGCTTGGGATAGATCCCCAGCGTCGAGACGGTGTGGAAGCTCGCGAAACCCATCCTCCGAGCTTGAATCGTCGGCCTCGACGCTCTGTGCGACTTCTCGACACAGCTCTAGTTCCGCGCGGAATCCCGGCGCTTCCACGAGGCCACTGGCCCGCAGTCGGTCGACGAATTCACGAGGGCTGAGCTCGGGTGGATCTTCGGCAGCGAGCGGAGGCGCCATCAGCGAGCGACGCCTCTAACCGAGCTCGGCTTGCTCGCGACGACGTCGAGCGGCCTCGACCGCGTCTTGAAGTCGCCGTTCGGTCTCCGAACTGACGGCGCTCGGCGGCCCCGGCTCCGGCAGATCGCTATGGGGCTCCTCGAGCATTTCTTCATCCAGGCTCTCTTCTTCGATTGAGCTTGCGCGAACGAAAGGCCGATCCCCAAGTCCCTCGCTGAGCTCGGCCTGCTGTCTTCTTTGCCGACTCGTCTCAACCGCTTGTTGCAGCTGACGTTCGAGACTTGGATCGGCCTCCGAACCCTCCGGGAGGTTCTCACAATCTTCGAGGTCTGGCGATGTCTCGTGACTCATCAAGTTTCTCCTGTGAAATCTCCGGCGGTTGACTCCGAAGGATAAGGGCGCAGCGCTTGCCAGTCGCCCTGAAAGATAAAACCGGCCCAATCGCGAGGTCGTGCATTCGGCTGCCGGAGCAAGGTCAACTGAGCCTCGCGCAGAGCAGCGGCTGGGGGGATCCCACGTTTCAAAATTGCGGTGTAGAAAGAGGTCATCAACTCGGCGGTGGCTGCGTCGCTGACCCGCCAAAGGCTGGCGATGACCCGGGTCGCACCGGCCTGCAGAAATCCCCAGGCCAAGCCCAGGGGACCTTCGCCTCGAATCTCAGGTCCGAGACCGGTCTCACAGGCACTCAGGACCACCAGGTCGACCGGCAAGTCGAGCCGCGCGATCTCGAAGGTGCGTAGAAAACCGTCGCGCGGATGCCCTCGCTCGTCGACCAGAGATAGGATCAGGCCGGAAAGCTCGGGTCGCGGATGCACCAGGGCGTGGGTGGCCAGGTGCAGCACACCAAATTCGGTCAATGGCACGCCGAAGAAGGTTTCCCGATTCGCGTTGAGACCGCTGGCCAGAAACGGCCGACCACCGGCCGCGAGTTTCAAAATCGCCTCCGCTTCGGCCCGAGACCCAGGTAACCGCCGGTAGGGGTCGACACCAAGCTGTTCGGCCGCACGCAGAAGATCCCCGCGCCAGCCCTCCGTCGTCCGGGAGTCAGAGGAGTCGCCAGCGGTTTCGGAGGGCTCAGTCACCGCGCCGAGCCGCGGATCCTCCGGTTGAAAGACCGGGTCGGCGAAGAGCGCGACCGTCCGCTGTGGCGTCGATCTCTTCGCGCTCTGTTGTCGCAACGAGACCAGGGTCGAGATCGAGGGCAGATGGACAATCTCGTGATGTTCGATCAACCAGGCCTTGGAACCAGGTTCGGGCAGAGCTCCGAATGGCAATCTCAGCAGCTCGCCTTCGCTGACGATGATCAAGCGTCGCCCCTTCAACTGCTCGGCCACCGGTGCCAACAGGAGATCCGAAAGCTCGTGGCCGAGGGTGGCTAATGACGCCTCGCTGCGCTCCGTCAACCGCGTCACCTCGTCAGCAAACGCGCGCACCCGCGACTCGATCTCCTTCCGCGCCGGCAATCGATGGGCACTACGAGCCTTGGCAGAGACCGTCCACAGATAGCTCCGTGTGTCTCCCAGCGCGTAGATCAAGAGCAGGGAGTCGTCATCCAAGAGCAGCCCTGCGACTCGATCGATGTCCAGTGGATCGGGGCGTTGGCCCTCTGCCACCGCGGCGCGATAGATCTCCCCGCGCACCCGATGAAGCTCGGCGACGAGATCGGTGCCGCGATCGCGATCGTCGCCTCGATCAGCGGCGAGCGCCACCTCCCGTAGGCGCTTTTCCAGCCGCTGCTCTTCCTCGATCCAAGCAGGATCGACGAGCTCTCGGCCCCGGCGAGCCCGAGCGTCGAGCAACTCGCGCCCCAGGCGGCGATCGTTGACGGCGATCGCCCGCGTCTCGTATCCCGCCTGAGGATGCTGCTCATGAAGGCGCATCAGGACGTCCAAGGCGATTTCGTAATACTCCTGGCGAAAGCCGAAATAAGCCAACCGAAAATCCTGCCGCGTGGTTTCTTCACGGATGTCATCCACCGCATCGAGCGCCGGCTCAAGACGCTTCCACGCCTCGTCGAAACGTCCCAGATCACGCAGCGCTCGGGCGCCACGGACCCGGCCTGAAGCCTCGCCTTTCCGATCACCGATCTGGTCAAAAAGAGCCGAGGCCTGATCATGAAACTCGAGCGCCTGCTGCGCTGCGCCGGTTTTCGCTCGGACGTGACCGAGACCGTTCAAGGCCACTGCCTGGCACTGGACGTCGCCGACCTGGCGAGCCAGCTTGAGCGAGCTGGTATAAGCCCGCCCAGCCTCCTCGAAGTCGGCTCGCCGCTCGAGGACATTGCCCAGATGCAGCAAAGCGACGGCGCGAGCCCGGAGGTCGTCGAAAGCGACCAGAGCGTCGACCGCTTCTTTGGCGCGGCGCTGGGCGTTGTCCAGATCTCCGACTTGGACGAGGGCCTGGGCGACGCCCGAAACTACCGTCGCCAGGGAGCGTGGATCCTGGCGTTCCAGGCTGATTCGATAGGCCTCCATAAAAGCCTCGAGAGCTTCTTGAGGACGACTCAGCCCCAGATAGGCCCAAGCTTCGGAGACGAGAATCGAAGCCGTCAGGCTCGGGCGACCGACTTCACGGCTCTTGGCGAGTGCCGGTTCGAAAGCATCGAGCGCGGCCTGAAATCGCCCTTGACGATAGTCGATGTTGCCCAGGCGAAGCAGAGCGGTGGCCAAACCTCGCGCATTGTTCTGCTCCCGAAAGAGCGAAGCCGCTTCGGCAAGCTCCGGGTGGGCCAGATCCGACATCCCCAGGCGCAAGTGGCTCGAGCCTAGGTTGAATAAGGTCGCGGCCAGGCGACGGGGCCGAGCCAGGGCTCGATTCCAGATCACGGCCTGTTCATAACTCGAGACCGCCGCCGTCCAATCTCTCAGTCGGCGCTGGGCTTCCCCGAGCTGCTCCAGGGTATCCGCTTCGCGGGGATGAGTGTCGAGGTCGCGCCAGATCTCCAAAGCTTCGGTCAACTTCTCCAACGTGGAGCGGTATGCCCGATCGCGAAACTGCTGGCGTGCTGTCCGGAAGGCTCGATCGGCGATGAGATATCGCTGATCTTCCGCGGTGGCTGAGCGGCGATCCAACTGATGAAAAAGGTAATGCCCCGGCTCGGCGTCCTCCGTCTCGACGACCACCTCCAGTCGGTAGCGCCCGGCGTCCGGGGCGATTTCGACCAGCTCCTCCCAGCCATATCGACCGATAGGGCTATCGACTTGCCACTTCAGCTCACCGTCCGGGCCATACCAGCGAAGCTTGACGTCGACTCCCTGCTGTTCAACACGAACTTGCAGGAATTCACCTTTCGCCAGATCGAAGTCGCGAGGATGGGTCTGCCCACCGGCGATCGGGACGGGATCCGAGGTGTCGGGGATTGTACTCAGGGATCTCTCCTTATCGGACGTCTGCTCTGCGTGAGCCGAACCAACGGCAAGTAGGGTTCCGGCGGCGACCAGGCTCATCAACCACAGCCGGCCGCTCCATCGAACCCACACTCGAAGATAAGCCAGGCGGACTCGCTCGGACATAAACCTGAAGTTTAGCGGGATCGATCCAGGCAGAGCCGTCAACAGAGGAATGCACTCACCGACTCGATACCGGTGGCGTCAAAAGGACTCCCTGACAACGCGTAGAAAATCAGCGTAGAGTTTCATCGCGGCTCGACAGATGAGATCTCGACCCGCACGGGCTGATCGTCGAGCAACCGTTCGACGCCTTGACGATCCTGGCCATAAATCCGCAGTCGGTAGTCCCCATCCTCCAATCGCGCCCGTGGCAAGACCAGCAAGATTTCGCGATGGTGATCGATGACTTGACTCGGTCCCACGGGACGGTCACTACCGGCCTGCCGCAACTCCAGCCGGTAGGTCGGAAACTCTTCGATCTGGGTGAGGACCAGGAAAATCAGCACATGGCTTTCGGTGACCTCTAGCCGCAAGCTGTCGGAGCGATCGACATCGCCAAAACGCAGGTCATAGGTCGAAGACGAGCGGAGGGTGAAGGGCGCGGACAGCTGATCGATCTGCTGATTCAATCGCTGCACTGAGAACGACAAGCCGATCGCCACGGCGGCGAAAGTCGCGGCCAAGGCATAGCTCCAGTGCCAAGTCGAGCCGGGGCGCCGCAGCGGCACGACCGCCGCCGGCTTTGGCGATCTCGAGTCGGCTGTCAGAGGCCGTGCTTCGCCGAGACGCTGAATCCAGCTCCGGTACCCGGAGTCGTCATCGACCTCCCAGCTGGCAAGCGGCGCCTGGACATCGCCCTCCTGGATTTCTCGCCGCTTGCCCTGAACTCGTTCGAGCGCGGCAGTGTCGAGGCGGTCGGTTTTCCGCTCCGCCTCAATCGCTGCCGCGCCGAGCCAGATCCCCTGGCCACATCGGGCGCGCCGCCGGCCGACAGGGACGTCGTGGCTACCGACTAGCGGGTGATCGTCGAGCGGCAGCACTCGCAGACGCCCTTCGGTTGCTGGTTCGACCTCGACCACCAGCCATTCAATCGCCAGATCCTCGGCAATAACGAGGAGGAAGACGTCTCCTGGCTCCGGAGCTCGCGAGGCTTCCGCGACTCGCCGTTGTGCTTCCTGGGCGCGGACAGCGGCCTGGGCGGTCTGCTGTCGGAGTTGCTCCCGCACGACGGCGCCGCCTCGGGCTTCGGGATGGACCTCCCCCGCGCCCTGACAAGCTTCGACCAGGCCGCCGAGGGTAGCTCTGAGCTCCTTGACCCGGCCTCGCGGAATGTCTAAAAGCTCGCCCAATCGCTTGTCTGACGGCAGCTTTTCATCCGGCAATTCGGGCACCTCCGACGGCTCTTCCAGCTCGGCGGCCCATTGACGCAAGCATTGAAAAAGCTTGCGAAGGTAGCTTTGCGTCTTTCGCGTCGCCCGCAGACTTCCTAACCCGTCCACCACGCAGGATACCAATTCCTGAAAACTCCGCCGATCGGACGGCGACGGATCCGGAGACACCAGACGGACCACCGCCGCCAACTCTTCGTGCCCTTCTTCGCCAGCGACAGCTTCGCCCTGAGAGCTCAGGAGCAAAGCCCCCCAGCGACGACGCACCTCTTTCTTGAGCGGCGCGAGCACGTCCCCGAGTCGAAACGCTTCGATCTCCTCGGAGGCCAGCTGAGCTAACAGGTCCGCGAGCTGTGCGACGACGGTATCCTTGCTCCAGGCCATCGCCAGCTCCGGCATCAGCAAATCACACCACGCTTCGGCCCGCGACCTGAAATCAAGACGCTCCGCCGCCTGGGTTTCACCCCAGGGAGCAAAGCCCAAAATCGTATCGTTGCGCAGCTTGCGCTCCCCGGCCAGGACATAGAGCCTGCGAGCCGTTAGCAGCTGCTCGACCGCCGCTCGCGTCACTTCGAAGACCCGAAAGCCGAGGGGATCATGGCGACGCTGGGCGTCGTGCAAGAAATGCTGGATGTTGAGAAAGATCAGGCCGTCGATATTGACGCGCGCTTTCAGCTGGTTGATCAGGCCGGGTAAACGGCGAACGAAAATAAACTGATAACAAGCCAGAAGCAACTCGTCCAGCGAGTCGCCAGCATCCCAATGGCTACCGCCGTAGATTCCGAGATAACGCGGTGGCGCGCTCCACAACGCCCGCTTCTTCAGCCCATGGACCAGGGCACCGCGGAGCGTCTTGAGAATCTCATCGAAGCTCTCGGCGCTCGGCGGTGAGGTGTCGCTCGAGAGCGCACGGACATAATCGGAAAAAGCTGAGCTCACGGCATCTTTTTACGGCATCAAGTGACGACTGGATGACCGTACCCAGCGTACCGCAATTTCAACGGTCGCTGGTAGCGCTGCCGGGATCGAGCGCCGCAGAGCCAGATGTGCTCAATCCGACACGTTGCCGTCGCCGCCGCCATCTCCTGGAAATGTGACGCTCCCCCCCATCTGGCGAGCGAGCTCGGCGGCATCGAAGACCCGCCACTCCGCCACCAGCTTGCCATCGGCGAACTCCAGCACCGAGATACCTTGGATCTCGACCGCACTGCCCGAGGTGTTGGCAGTGGCGGATACCGTCCAGCTGAGGGCGCCACGGTCACCGTCCAGGATCAGATCGTCGGCGGTTATTTTGAGGCCGCTATAGCTGCGATGGGCCACGCCGACAATGTCCCGATAGTGCTGGCGGCCAGTGAATGAGAAGAACGGATCTTGAAAACGAACGTTCTCGGCCAGGAAACTGTCGAATTCACCGGCGCCAGTATTCCAGGCGCTCAGCCAGGCCTTGACCACAGCATGCTCCATGGGCTCGCTAGCCTGGGATCTCGCCGGAACCGCCAGTAAGACCAGAGTCCCAAGGATCGCCAGACAGCTGAAGCTCCTCAAAGATTTGATGGTACGCATGATGTCACCTCTCGTGGTTTGTGGAAGGGGCTATTCAGACGCCAAAACTCGGACCGGATCGATGTGCGTCGCCCGGCGGGCCGGAAGCAAGCCGGCGACCCAGGCGACCGCCACGATCACGGTCCCAGCCGCGAGAAACACCACTGGATCCGTCGGCCGCACCTCATAGAGGAGATCCGCCATCCATCGGGTCAACCCCCAAGCGAGGCTGAGCCCCAGGGCGAGTCCTGCAGCGACGAAAGTCAGCATGCCACGCAGTACCCCGCGCCGGATCTGTGCGAGGGAGCCGCCCAAGGCCATGCGGATGCCGATCTCCCGGGCTCGTTGAGCCACCGATTGAGCGAGCACGCCATAAACGCCGATCGCCGCCAACAGCAGTGCGATGGCCGCGAAGATCGTCAATAGCCGCATGGGGACGCGAAAGCGGATCAAGGAGCTCGCCAGGCTGTCGTCGAGAGACGTCACCCAGAAAAGTACAAGCTCGGAATCGAGGGCGAAGATGCGTTCGCGCACGGTTCTCAGAAGATCGTAGGGCGCGCCTTCAACCTTGACCACCAATCGGCTGAAGCGCCTGGGTTGCTGGGCCAGAGGCAGGTAGAAAGCGCCCTTGGCCGAGTGGTTGGCGAGATCGTCCTGGATGATGTCGCTGACCACTCCCACCACCGTATGCCACACGGCATCCTCACCTGGTTTCAGGTCGACGTAGGGATCGACTCCGAGGAAGACGCGTTGTCCCAGCGCTGCCTCGGCGCTTTGCCAATGTAGCTCGGCGAGGGTTTCACTGACGATCATCACCGGCGGCGAGTTCGCGTCATCGGAGGCGTCAAACCCTCGCCCGGCGATCCGCCGGATCTCCAGGACCGAGAAAAACTCAGGGCTGACCACGTTATGAAAAGGAGACCTCAGATCGTCCCCCCGCTGCCTCACCGCACCTTCGGGAAACAGCAGGCCTTGCTCGCCGGTATCGTCCAGCGGGACCTGATTGGCAAACGCCACCGCGGTGACTCCTGGCAAGGCTCGCAGCTCGGCCAGCGCTTCCTGATGAAACCGTCGCAATTCGGTGCCGTTCTCATAACGGGTTACCGGCAGATTGACCGCCCCTGCCAGCACGCCTGATGACTCGAATCCAGGATCGATCGCCAGCAGCTTGAGCATGCTGATCGACATCAGAGCAGCGCCGATCAACAACAGACAAGCGACCGCGATTTGGGCCGCGGTGAGGGCACCCCGTAAGCGCATTGGCGCGCGCCCGGGAGTCGCCGAGCCAGCGTGCAGCACGGTGGAGAGATCTCGACGCTGGACGGCCAGAGCCGCGGCCACGCTCGAGCCACCCATGGCTAAGATCGCCAGGAGTAGAATCAGAATCGCCGTCCACGGCTCGAGCCCGACCTCACCGAGCCGCGGGATCTGAAAAGACTCAAATCCGCCGAGCCATCGCAGGCTCGCGGCACCCGCCAGCAGCCCGAGGCTGCCGCCGACGATCGACAGTCCCAGACTTTCCGCCAACCGCTGACCGATCAGGCGCCAGCGACCGGCGCCAAGCATGTCGCGGGTCGCCAGCTCCCGCAGGCGGCCGATCGCGTCGACCAGGAAGAGATGGGTCAGGCTGACGCCACCGATCAAAAGCACGAAGAGAGCACCGCCGCAGAGCAGATAAAGCCAGGGCTTCACCCGACGGACCAGATCGTCGTGAAAGTCGACGATCCGAGTGTTGAAACCTCCCGCTTCTTCGATCAGACGGCCATAGCCGGTCGGGACCCGATCGATCAGTGTTTCGTCCCAGGCGTCCACCTGGGCTTTGGCTTGTTCGAGGGTCGCCCCTGGTCGCAACCGAGCCAGCATCTGATAGAAGGGATCGAATCGCCCCTGATCGGATTTTTGAGCTTCGGTGAAGGTCAGAGGCAACCACAGACGCACGCGCCAACCTGGCAAGGTGAACCCCTCGGGCATGACCCCGATCACCGTATGCTGCACGCCTTCGATACGGATCGACTGCCCCACCACCGACGGGTCGCCGGCGAAAAGCTCCTGCCAGAGCCCGAAGCTGATCACCGCCTCCTGGCGAGACGCTCGCTCGACTTCGTCAGCGAAAGTCCGCCCCAGGGAAGGGCTGATCCCGACGACACGAAAGAAAGAGGGCGTCACCAGGTGAGTACTGATGCGTCGAACGGCTCCCGGCTCGCCCACCGTGCGAGTCCGCCCCTGGTAGAGCGCGATCTCTTCGAAGGCGGTCACCGCCTCGCGACGCTCAAAATATTCAGGCACCGTATTGCCTGCCCGCGGGTGACCGACCTTGGGATAGTGATTGAAGAGGGTGACCAGGTGATCTGGCTCCGGATAAGGCAAGGGCTCGAGGATCACCGCGTATAAAGTGCTGAAAACCGCGGTGTTGAGGGCGATGCACACCGCCAGCGTCAAGCAGGCGGTGAGCGCGAACGCCGGCCGCCGCCGGAGATCTCGGATCGCGCGCAGCACGTCCCCGAGAAAGGTGCTTGCGAGCTCACCCCACCGGCGTCGACGGACGAGTCGCCGATCGATGGCTCGACACTGCCGTTCGATCTCCGGCCGATCGCCGAAGGCGGCCTCGGCTTGGCGACGAGCCTCCGCCGGCGTCATGCCCTCGGCGATCAGCTCCTCGGTTCGCAGATCGAGGTGCAGCGCGATCTCGTCGTTGACGTCGCGCGCCACGTCGGGTTGAACGCGGGTGATGCGTAAAGTCCGACGAAAGAAAGGAACACCCACCGCCTAGCTCCGAACCGCACTCAGGACCGCCTGGACCGCTGAGGTGTGCTCGTTCCAGCGGGCAGTCTCGGTCGCCAGATGCTCTCGACCCGCCGCCGACAGGCGATAGAACTTGGCTTGACGCCCGGTCTCGGTCAGCCCCCAGTCCGACACCAACCACCCCTTCTTCTCCAAGCGATGGAGTGCTGGGTATAAGGCCCCTTCTTCGATCTTGAGCACCTCATCACTGGCCAGACGAATCCAACGCCCGATGGCATAGCCGTGGAGCTGTCCCCAGCTCAATGCGCGCAACACCAGAAGATCGAGGGTTCCGCTATAGAGATTGCTGCCTGCCATTTTCGCTCCTTGGAGTTACCCCTATTTGATTTAGGTATCGTACACATCTATACCTAAATGGTCAAGGGGTCAACCTTAGACCAGCAATCTCAACGGAAACCTGACCAAATGCCCCGATCGCACGTCAGCCTGCGACCGTCATCCAGCTCCGGAGGGGTCAGAGTCGAACCCTAACAAGGCGATCGGTGACCTCGACCAGCTTGGCGGTCACGACGTCGACGTCAACCATGGCCCTCCGCCAACCGACGCGAGAAGCCGTCGCGCATACGCTCAAACCAGGGGCGGTCCAGCTCGGTCCTGGCGATCACTTGGGAGCGCCAACTTCCCAAAGCGCCACGTCGCCCCTGGTGGATCAGGAGTCCATCGCGAAGCACAGACTTGAGCAACGGATAACCGGCCTGGCGTAGATCAACGACGTCCATCTCGAGCTCCACCGCTTGGCTCAGATCTGCCGCGAGTGCCCCGAGGTCAATCTCGGGAGCGTCGACGGCGACGTCGACGTCGGAATCAAGACCTGCGCGACCCCGCGCACGTGAGCCGAAGAGCATGGCCAGGTGGACGTCTCGGCGGCCCTTCAGAGCATGAGCCATCGATTCGATCAACACCGTCTGGGGCACTGGGATTGAGACTACCGCCTGACGATTCGAAATCTTCGACATCAAGGAAATCTAGCACAGCTGGTTTCAGAGTTTACCGTCGCTGCCTCGCGTCACCGAGACGAGTGCGGCTAACCCCTTCCCTCCCCCTTCTGTCTGGCGATCCCGTTACGGCGCGGATCCGGATCTCCTCGGCCAGACCGTCGAGGTCGACGACCAGGCGCATACGGTGGTCGGCATCATGCCGCCGAACTATCCGTTTCCGGTCGAAGGAACCCAACTCTGGATACCTTTTGGGCTCGATCGCCAGAAGGATTCAGAAGGCGCCCGCGGTCCGCCGGGAGATTGCCATCGGCAGCGGGGATGGCACCTGGCGACGGATCCGCTGACCTATGCGGCGCTCTCCATCGTCCTGCTCGCCGTCGCCGCGGGGGCTGGCCCGCTGCCTGCTCGACGGGCCACTCGGGTGGATCCGATGATCGCGTTGCGTCACGAGTGAGCCCTGGCCTTGCCGGAGCGCGAGCTGTTCATCTGCCGTTTGAGAACGCCGAGAATGGAGAGGCGACACCTGCGTCGCCCGATCGAATCCGCTACCAGGCACTCAAGTCCCCGGACTCGAAACCATCGGCAAAGATAAGTCCGCTGCCGAGCACTGTGGCAGTGCCCTCGACGTCCTCCCCCTGATCGTTCGAGAACGAAGGCGGCGGGTCGTCGGAAAAGTCAATCCAGGAGACGGCGGTGCCGTTCTGGCTCGCCGTCAGCTCGAACTCCAGGATCACACCTTCGGGCAAGGGAGCGCCCGAGAGATTCGCCAGGACGACGTCGATCTCGCCATCGACATCCGTGGCGTCGTAGTTGATGACCACCACCGAGGGCACGCCCGCGGGTAGGCTCACCGCGTCCGGAATGCCGTCGAGATCAGCGTCGGTCTCGTCGAAAGTCAAGCCGGCCAGGTCCAAATCGAGCGAAAACGCCATGGCGGCGATGGTGTGGCCGCCGTGGGTAAAACCAAGAGGCAGAACAACCGGCGCTTGGGGTGAAGTCGGCAAGCTGGCATCGAGAATCAGCGCGGGTTGAGCACTTGCTGATCCTGCCTGCAAAACGAGCATCCAGCAAAGAATGAAAGCGAGGGTGCAAAGTGTCCGCTGTTGTCGGTGCATGGGTCTCTCCTATCCATTGAGCGACGCCGGGGCGTGCGCGGTTCATTCCGTGAAACTCGACCAGCCGCTCAGATCTCCGGACTCGAAGCCGTCGGCAAAAATCTCACCGCCGGCCACCAAAATCCAACCATCGATCTGATGTCCCTGATGGTCGCCGAACGAAGGCCATGGATCGTTCGAGTATCGGATCCAATGCGCCACATAGCCGCTCGCCAGCGGCTCGAACGTCAGCTCGAGCACGATGCCGCGAGGCAGCGGCGCGCCCGAAAGATTGAGCAGCATGACGTCGAGCTCGCCGCCCAGATCGGTCGGGTCGTGGTCGACGAAAACCACCGACGGCATGCCCGCGGGCAGCGTCACCGAGTCGGGAATGCCATCCCCGTCGCCATCGGTCGGATCGAAGGACAGAGAATCGTTGTCGAGGTCGATGGAAAAAATCAGAGCCGTGATCGTCGTGTCGTGAAAGCTTAGACCGATCGGCACCGTCAACGGCTCTCCGACTTCGGCATGTTGACCGACGTCGAGGACCAGCCTCGGCTTGGCGCTGGCACTGCTGGCCGCCCAGACCAAAACCAAGACCATTGCGGAAGCCACACTGGCGAAACGACAGGGCTGGCGGTGGCGAATGCGCCGGTCGGCTGAATGTTGAGTCCATGGCATGGCCGAATCGATAGAGCTTGGAGCGACGTTCAGGGTTTCTCACCCAAGGAACATCGAAATCCGTAGCTCGATCCGCTCACCGCCTGCCGAAAAAATATCGCTTTTGCATCCGGCTAGCAGCCCGCCGAGACACGCGAAAGCATCAATGCAACCCAAAGACGCCCGAAGGCAACCGGCTGAAGTCTCGCGCCTTATTTGAGACGAAGTTCAGCCTCGATCCGTTCAGCTAAGAAAATTTTTAGCAACGATTGATAAGGGACGTCACGCTTGTTGGCGAGCATTTTGAGACTCTCAAGGAGGCTTTCGGGAAGACGTAGGGAGATCGTCTTGGTGGAAGGCTTAAGCTTTGGGAAAGTCGCTGCGCGCGCACTGCTCCAGTCGACATACTCTGCCGAGTCTCGGGCTGCCCAGAACTCTCGCTCTTGGTCTTCGGATTCAAACTTCGGGATCTGACGCAAACTCTCGCGCTCGGGCATGTTTATACTCTCTTCGTTCATGCGGCGTCATATCTCGTGCTGAGATAACGCGTATCCGTTGCTCTTGGCCACGCAAGGTGTAGACCACGAAAAGGAGGCGATCGGCATCGGTACGGCCGAGGGCATAGAACCTGAGCTCCGTCTCTGAATGCAACTCGTCTTCTGCAACAACCAAGGGCTGATTAAAGAAAACTTGTTCGCTTTCTTGTCGAGAGACCCTATGACGGATCCAATTCTTCTTCGAGTTGCCATCGTCCCACTCAAATCCTCGAGCCTCGAAGTAGTTCCAGTCATCACTCATACTACTGCCTACACTGCGAGTGTATATGACAGCCATATACGCGACAAGCTTGTTCTGCGACCGTCAGCCAGCGACACCCTCAATCCACGACCTTCAGAAGCAGAATTTCGGTCTTGCGCTGTTGCGAGCGTTCGACGATCTCGAAGTCAAACGGCAGTCCTGCCGTCAGCTCTTGATGCTCATCGCTGAAGAGCACAACGTGGTCGCCGCTCGCCGGCCACCCTAGAACGTCTGACATGGTCGAAACCGGTCGTCTCAGATAGAAGAATAACGATGAGTGCTTGAAGTCCTTGCTCAACGGTGCCGTCCAAAGTCGACTTTCTGTCTCAGGCCCTATGGAAGCCTCGAACTGACTCGCCGTCGCTTGCAAGGAGCGACTGCTGGCCCGATGCGGCTCGACGATCGCGACTTGCGCCAACCAGACCACGATCGCCACGGCCCCAAGACATCGGATCGGTGACCGAGCACCCGCGCGCCAGGCTCGGACCGCCGTCCACGTTAACAGGATGCCGGCGAACAAGATCAGCCACCAGCGATGGGACTCGTTCGAGGCGATGGACGACATCGCTGCCCCGACGGCTCCAACGCCGACAACGGCCGTGAAGACCGCGATCGCCAGCCGACGTCGGTGGGAGAAGTCTGCAAATTGCGACGCCGTCAAACCGCAGAGCAACCCCATGGGCGCCGCTAACGGTAATAAGTAGCGGGATTCATCCGCAGGAACCGTCATGAACACCGCGACCCCTGCCCCGACAAAAGCGGCGGCCCCCAACGCCATTCGCCGAGCCGGCTCGGACCGCCAGGCGGCGGCACGAAACGAAGTTGGCAACAGCCAGGTCCAGGGCAAGAAAAGAGCCCAGGTCAAAAAGGGTTTGCTGAGGGTGGCCCCCACCAGGTTCAGGTCCCAGGTCAGGCCCTTGTCCTGGGCCTCCTCCATCGGCTGCACAAACGCCTCCCACCCCGCCGCCAGATAAGCGCTGAGCAGCCACCCGGAAGCCATCGCCAGGAACAGCAAGACGCCGCTCAAGTGGGCGACGCTGAACAGCTGTCGCCATTGACCGGTCAGCCAGGCCGCGACGACCAGGCCTGGGCCGTAAAACATCAGCGCCGGAGCTCCTTTGGCCAAGAAAGCCAGGCCAAGCGCCAGGTAGCCAAGGAGCCATAAGCCACGGCTTCCCTCACCTGACAAGCGCAGGCAGGCGACAGCGATCGCGATGCCAACGCCTGCGGTCAAGAGCATGTCGAACTCGGCCAGCCGAAGTTTCTGGATGGCGAGAGCACTGGTCAAAGAAGCGATCCCGCACAGCAGTCCGCCTTTCCGCCCGGCGACCCGGCGACTCAGGGTCAGTACCCCCCACCCCATCAAGACTCCGCTCAAAACGAACGGCAAGCGCAGCGTCCATTCCGTCTCCTGGCCGAAGACTTGAAACGAAGCCAGCGTCAACCAATAGGCCAGTGGCGGCTTGTAGGTGTAGATCTCGCCGTAAAGGTACGGCACCGCATATTCCTGAGTCCTCGCCATCGTCCGCGCACTGTCGGCGACGATGCCCTCCATGGTCACGACGTCGGTGGAACCGAGCCCGAGCAAACTGATCGGCAAAGCGATCAGCAGATAAACCCAGGTCGCTGGCCAAGTCTCCAGCCACAGGAAAAGGGACTGGAATGGCTTGGGCTGGCGAGTGTTGTTCATGTCGTCGTGGGTCCTGAGTTGCACCCGTTAGGAGTCCTCAGGCGCAGAAAACCTTCGCGGCACGAGACACGTCGGGGGCAGGCCGTTGGGCAAATGAAGTCGGAGGTTATATCAACACTCGCACTTCCCGGGAGTTGTAAAACAAAAGCAGCCTGGCAGGCCTCAAGAGGCCTGCCAGGCTCGCCTTCGATCGTCTCCAAGGGATGAGGAGCGTCTCAGCCTTATGGGCTGACGGCGGCGTCGATCACCTGGCCGAGCACCGTCTGGCCGAGCACCGCCTGGCCGAGCACGTTACCGAAGGACGCTGCCGGGTCTTGGGCAAAGCGCATCGGGCTACCGGGGGCGCGTTCGCCCCAAAGCGGCTGCAAGCCGATCTCGAGCAAGACTCCTTCGCGCAGCGAGCCATCAAACTCGGCCAGAGTGACGTCGAGCTCACCTCGACGATCGCCAGCGTCATAGCGCACGTCCGCCAGGTCCGGACGTCCTTGCGGAAACCGCACCGCATCCGGGAAGCCATCTCCATCGCCGTCGAAGGGATCGAAGACCAGGCCGAGATCGATCAGATCGAGCGAAAAAGCGGTGGATGAGATGGCGTGGCTGCCGGAAGCGAAAGCCACCGGAATCCACAAGATGCCGTCCGCGTCGCGACGTGCCCGCTCGAGACCGAGCACCGGCAAGCTGGCCGGGTCGAAAGCGAAACGACTCGGATCGGCGAAGGGCGATCCACCGCAGTTGCCGCCGAAGATCAAGACGACGGTGCAGGAGATATCGCCGGCGTCGACCAATGTGTCGTCATTGGCGTCGCAGCCGACCGGGCTGCCAGCAAAGGTCGAACCGACCACGTCCGCCCAGAAAGCGCCGTCGCCGTCGAAGATCTCGAGCGCTTCGGCGATCAAGTCCGCCGCCGATAGCGCGCCGGTCCGGTTACAGTCGCCGCGCGGTCCGGGCCAGATCTCGACCGAGCCGTCCGTGGTGGTGCCTGCGACGTCCGCCGCCAGATCATCGGAGAAAGTCGCCGCCGGGTCGCTCGAGAACCCGACCGGGGCGAGGATCGTGGCATCGGTGGCCGGCGAGCAGGAAGCGGTGAAGGTGATCGTCAGGATCGCGCCATCGGTCAGAGTGCCGATCGGCGGCGCCAGATCCGCGATCGAGACGTCGATCTCGCCATCGCTATCGCCGAGATCGTGAAACGCGGTGACGGCGAAGCCCGCCGGCAAATTGAACGCCAAGGCATCCGGGATGTTGTCGGCGTCCGCGTCAGTGTCGTCTAACGACAGACAGGTCTCGTCATAGTCGACCGAAAAGGTCGTCGCGGCGATCGAGGTTCCGTGGCTGGTCAGCTCGACGTCGACGTCCACCGTCTCCAGCTCGGCACCGGGGATATTGGCGGCGACTTGCAACTCGGGCGTTGACGTCACCGGCTGCGGCGCGTCCAGCGCGATATGGCCGCCGGTCTCAGGAAAACCGTTGACCACCACCTCACGGCCCGTGCCGTCGAGGTTGGACCGCTGAATCATGTCTTGGTTGATATCTGTCCAGTAGACCTTGCCCGCGTCGAGATCGAGGTCAATACCGTAAGGCTTCGGCTGGGCAATGAAAAGCACCTCGACGCCGGTGCCATCGAGATTGGCTCGCTGAACCTGGTCGGCAATGCTATTACCCCAGTACATCTTGCCGCCATCGACGTCCAGTGCAAGGGCGTTGACGCCGGTCGCCAAGACGGTGGTGAGGTTGGCCCCGTCAGCAAGATCAGCGCGCTTGATCACGCTAGCGATTTGGTCGGAGATATAGATATGACCGTGGGTCAAGTCCAAGTCGGCGTCCGAGGGACCGCCCAGGCCGGTGATGAAATCCTCAACCCCGGTCCCGTCGAGGTTGGCCCGGAGAATCTTCTGAGCGCCAAGGTCGGAGATATACATCTTCCCCGCGGCCACGTTCAAAACGACGCCATAGGGCGTGGTGAGACCGGTGGTGATGAGGTCTTCCACGTTGGACCCATCGAGGTCGGCTCGCTGTACTTTCGCGGTGCCGATGTCTGTCCAATACACTTTGCCGCCCGCCACATCGACGTCGATGCCCCAGGGGTGGTCCAGGCCGGTGGTGACGAGATCTTGCAAAGACGTGCCATCCAAATTGGCCCGTTGGACCTTGTCGACAAAACTTTCGACCCAGTACATCTTCGTGGCCTGTGCCAGGGCCGAAGGAACGATCAAGAAGAGTCCCAGCAGCAAGACCAGGACAGGGCGGAGGATATTCGTCAGTAATTGAGAAATCATTGGGTTCTCCTCAGGTGACGTTGAAGCGAAGGTTTGTGGCTACCTAGGAGCATCGAAAGTGACGACCGAATCCGCTCATCGACAGGCGAGATTCACTTCGACTTTGCCCCCGGTCGCGTCCAAGCAAGGGCGATCGACGCTGATAGCATCGGCTGATGGAGGCCGCCCAGAACCCACAGATCACGACCTTGCTTGACGCTTGGAGCCAAGGTGATCGTCAGGCGCTCGATCGACTGATCCCGTTGGTGATGGACGATCTCCACGCGCTTGCCCGCGCCTACCTGGTGCGAGACCGGACCCCCCAGAGCAGCCTGCAACCGACAGCCCTGGTCAACGAGGCCTACCTGCGCCTCGCCGGCCGCCGCCGAGTCCAGGTCGACAGCCGAGTGCAGCTCTTCAGCGTGCTGGCGCAGACCCTGCGCCACATCCTGGTCGACCATGCCCGGCGCAAACGGGCGGCCAAACATGGCGCCGGTGCCGACGCCATCACTCTGGTCGACGCCCTAGGCCTATTTGATCGTGCCGACGTCGACTTGGTCGCTCTCGACGACGCACTCAAGGACTTAGCGTCCTTCGCGCCGCGACAGGCCGAGATCGTCCAGTTGAGCTACTTCGGCGGCCTGCGTCAGGAGGAGGTCGCTACCGCCATGGAGATCTCCCCTGCCACTGTCCGCCGAGACCTTCGGGCGGCACGCCTGTGGCTCTTCGACGCACTCAAGGAAGACGGCTGACCCCGGCTCGAATCTGCGCCCTCGCAGGCTGCTAGACTGACTGCGATGGAGTTCGCATGATCCACTTTCCCTACGGCATCGCCGACTTCCGCCGTATCCGGCGTGAGGGAATGGTCTACGTCGATCGGACCGCGCACATCCGGGATCTGGAGAAGCTGGGAAGCAGCCTGGTCTTCCTACGGCCTCGACGCTTCGGCAAGTCGCTCTGGGTGCAAACCCTGGCGACTTATTACGACCTGCGCTACGCCGACGCTTCGGCAGAGATCTTCGACCGCCTGGCAATCCATCAAGACAGTCAAGGACCGACGCCCCTTGCCCACCGTTTCTTCGTCCTGCAATGGAACTTTTCGACGGTCGATGCCAGCGGCAGCGCTCGCGAGATCGCGAAGAGTCTCGAAGAACATGTCCGGGAGCAGCTCAAGGCTCTCGTCTTGACCTATCAAGATCATCTTGCGGCTCCGGTGGAGACTAGCGGTAGCTCTGCAGCAATGCTGACCAGTCTGCTCAGTGCCGTGCGCCAGACTCCCTACAAGCTCTACCTGTTGATCGATGAATACGACAATTTCGTCAACGAAGTCATGGTCCGCGACCCGACGACCTACCAAGAGCTCTTCGGCAAGGACGGTCCTTATAAGCAGTTGTTCAAATCGGTCAAAGCTGCAACAGAAGGCCAAGGCTTAGAACGGGTCTTCATCACCGGCACCTCACCGATCGCTCTCAACGAGCTGACCAGCGGCTTCAACAACGCCATCGACGCCTCTTTGGAGCCCGAGCTGGCGGCTCTCTGTGGCTTTCGTGAGCACGAAATCCGCGAAATGCTCACGCAGGTGATCGACGAGCAAGGGCTCTCTGGCGAGGCTCTCGAAGAGGCGATCGAGGTCATGCGGATCTGGTATAACGGCTATCGCTTCAGCGAAGACGCCGATCTTTTAGTCTACAACCCGACCAACGTCTTGTATTTTTTAGATCGGCTCCAGCGTCGACGGCGGCCGCCGAGGCAACTTCACGACGCCAACCTGCGAACCGACCAGACCAAGCTCGCTTTCCTGGCCCAAACGGCCGCCGGCACCGGTGTGATCGAGGACCTTACGGAAGGACGGGGCGACATTCGGATCCCCCGCCTGCTCGACACCTTTTCCTTAGACGACTTGCTGAAACGTATCCATAAAGATCCCGGCGCAGTGGCGTCGTTTCTCTACTACTTGGGGCTGCTGACCTTGACCGGTGAGTCCGGAAGGCTGCGCATCCCCAACCTCGTCGTCCGCAAGCTCTTTCTCGATCGCCTGCTCGAAGTCTTCTTGCCCGATCCAGCGACCAGCTTTGAAGCTCGTGAAATCGCCCTGCGCTTTTTTGACGATGGCGAGCTGTCGCCCCTTTTGCAGTTCTTTGAACAAAAGCTGCTGCCGGTGCTCTCCAACCGCGATCAGGGGACACCGCCAAGCCAGCCCGGCCAGAGCGGCAGCGGCGTCAATGAAATGGTGGTCAAAGCGCTCTTCCTATCCATCCTTTTCGATGATCAGCGTTTCACCGTCCATTCGGAGCTCGAGGTCGAAAGACAGTATATCGATCTCTGTCTTCTCCACCGGCCAGAGAACCGCTATCCCAACGCTTTCGACATGCTCTTCGAGCTCAAGCTAGTGCGTCGCAAGACCCTCGACAGAACCGGCCGGGAGTTGCGGCAGCTAGACGAAGCGGCTCTGCGCCAAATACCCGCCGTCCAGTCGGCACTGGAACAGGCCAGCCAGCAAGTGGAAGCCTACCGTGAGGCTCTCGTCCGACAGCACGGCGGAGCCTCGCGTCCGCGGGCCTACGTGGTCGTTGCCGTCGGTTTGGAGCGGCTCGTGGGCCAAGAGGTGGTCCAAACATCTCCTGATGAATCAGCATGAACCGAGCCCACCTGCTCTCGATTCTCGGATCGGCTCTCGATCTGCCACCGACGGAGCGCCCGGCGTTTCTCGATCGCCGCTGTGCCGGTGATCCGGAGCTGCGCGTCGAGGTCGAACGACTGTTAGCCCAGGAGTCAAAGACCGAGGGCTTTCTCGAGCGCTCGGTCAGCGACCGTCCGACCCTCGATCGGGACGTCCGCGAATCGATCGATAGCGATCGCCCGGAGGCCAGTGAGCAAATCGGACCTTACCGTCTGGTCGAGGCCCTCGACGAAGGCGGCATGGGCATCGTGTACCGCGCCCAGCGGGAGGGAGACTTCGAACAGCAGGTCGCGATCAAGGTGCTGCGCCGCGGACTGGCCAACGATGTGGCAGTACGCCGATTTCACGGTGAGCGGCAGATCCTGGCCCGCCTCGAGCATCCGTCGATTGCTCGCCTGCTCGACGGCGGCTCCCTGGCCGATGGTCGGCCTTATCTGGTGATGGAGTTCGTCGAAGGGACCCGGGTCGACAACTACTGTGACACCCACGAGCTCGGGCTCAAGCAGCGCCTGCGACTCTTCCTCGAGATCTGTTCGGCGGTGGCTTATGCCCACCGCAACCTGATCGTGCATCGTGATCTGAAACCGACCAACATCCTGGTGACCGAGGACGGGCGGGCCAAACTGCTCGACTTCGGCATCGCCAAGTTGCTCGATCCCGCCGATCAATTGCTCAAAGACGTCAGCGCCGACGGCTCAAGGCCAATGACCCTGCGCTACGCCAGTCCGGAACAATTGCTCGGCGAGCCGGTGACCACCGCGACCGACGTCTGGGTGCTGGGTCTCCTGCTGTGCGAGCTGCTCACCGGCCGATTGCCTTTTCGACCCAGCGCCGATCCTGCTTCTGGGCCCAAGAGGTACGGCATGCGCCTCTACCAGCGCATCACCGAGTCGGAACCAGAGCCGCCGAGTGAGCTAGCCGACGAGCCGTCCCTGGGCCGTCAGCTGGCCGGCGATCTGGACGCGATCGTACGGCATGCCTTGGAGAAGCAACCGGCGGACCGCTACGCCTCAGTTGAGCGCATGGCGGCCGATGTCGAGCATTTTCTGGCGCATCGTCCGGTCATCGCCCGTCAGGGTGGCTGGGCTTACCATGCCGGCAAATGGGCTCGCCGCCGTCCGGGAGCAGCCGCGGCGGCGGCATTGCTCTTGGTCGCCAGTGTTCTGTCGACCGTGCTGTGGCGCCAGGCGGTAGTCGAGCAGCATCGAGCCGATCGCGAACGAGCCGCGGCGGTGCGCGCTCAGACTCGCGCCGAGCGAGTGTCGAGCTTTCTCAAAGACCTGTTCCGCGCCGCGGATCCGAACGTCGCCAAGGGCGGTCAAATGACGGTGCATGAGATGCTCGACGTCGGCCGCCAGCGTCTGGCCCATGGCCTTGAGGACGAGCCCGAGCTCGAGTCAGAGCTCGTCGGTACCTTGGGCGACGTCTATCGCCAACTCGGTCTGTGGGAGGAAGCGCTCGAGCTCCTCGAGCGCGCGGTCCGGTTACGCCGTGATCTCTACCCCGAGGGCGATGCCCGGCTGGCGGTAGCGCTCAACGACCTGGCCAGCGGGCTCTATTACGTCGGCCGTTACCCTCAGGCGGAAGCCTTGCTGCGGGAGTCCCTCGAGCTAAGGCGTCGGCTGGGGGCCGAGCCGCCGCAGATTGCCCGTGCGCTCAATAATCTGGCGTCGGTGCTCAAGCAGCAAGACGAGCTCGACGCAGCCGCCGACCTCTATCAGGAAGCGCTAGCGATCCGTGAATCGGCCCTCGAACCCACCGATCCAGCTGTCGCGGCGAGCCTCTATAGCCTCGGGGCCCTGCGCCATGAGCAGGGGGACCTCGCGACCGCTGAGCCGATGCTGCGCCGGGCGCTGGCGATCTATGTCACGGCTCACGGCGAGGATCACACTCGCGTCGCCAGCGTACTAAGCACCCTTGGGAGGGTCCTCCAAGCCCACGGCGAGCGAGCGGAGGCCGGGGACATGCTGCGTCGAGCGGTCGAGATCCATCGACGTCTGCTCGGTGAAGACCATCCCCACGTCACCCAAGCGGAAGAGGCGCTGGCTGCCGTCCTCGTCGAGAGCGACGCCGAAACTACCTCAGATACTTCGCAGTAACCACGCGTTCGAAACGGTCGACCTACAGCCAGTCCGTATGCACGGGGGGCCCGTCCGGATCGTCCCGTCGGCGGTAAGTATGCGCGCCAAACGCGTCGCGCTGAGCCTGAGTCAGATTCTGCGGCAAATCCGCCAAGCGGTAACTGTCGAAATACGCGAGACTTGAGGCCATGCCCGGCACCGGTACCCCGTAGGTTTGCGCCAAGCCGACGACGCGACGCCAGGTCTGCTGGCGGGACTCGACCCCTTCCCTCAGTTCGTCGTCGAGGAGCAAATGCGCCAGATCCGGGGTACGGTCATAAGTGGTCATGATGGTGTCGAGAAAGCGAGCGCGAATAATACAGCCCGCTTTCCAGATGCGGGCCATCTCGCGAAGCTGGATCGACCAATCATGGATTTCAGACAGCTGGCCGATCAGATCCATGCCCTGGGCGTAGGCCAGGATTTTAGAGGCATAGAGCGCGTCGTGAACCTCGTCCACGAGTTGTTCGACGTCCCCCTCGTACCTCGCCGTCGGTGGGCCGTTCAGGATGCTGCTGGCGTGCTGCCGCGCCGGCTTCTGGGAGGAAAGGACGCGAGCGTCGAGGGCCGCCGCGATGCTCGGGATCGCGACGCCATTATCGAGCGCCACCTGGACGGTCCAACGGCCGGTGCCCTTCTGCCCCGCTCGGTCGAGCACCTGGTCGATCAGAAAGCCGTCGCCCTGCGGGTCTCGGACGGTAAAGATTTTGGCGGTGATCTCGATCAGGAAGGATTCCAGGGGTCCTTGATTCCATCGATCGAAAACCTCGGCCAGCGCTTCCGGCCCCAGCCCGCCCACCGTCTGCAGCAGGTGGTAAGCCTCGGCGATGAACTGCATATCGGCGTATTCGATGCCGTTATGCACCATTTTGACGAAATGGCCGGCGCCGTCTGGCCCGACGTAGGTGACGCAGGGGCCGGATTCGGTGGCGGCGGCGATGGCTTCGAAGATCGGCTTCAGCTCCTCATAGGCCGCCGCGTCCCCGCCGGGCATCATCGAGGGGCCGAAGCGAGCGCCATCCTCGCCGCCGGACACGCCGACGCCGAAAAAGCGCAGGCCGGAGTCTGCGTAGTCACGTTCGCGACGGCGGGTATCTTCGAACCAGGAATTGCCGCCGTCGATGACGATATCTCCCTCCTCGAGCAGCGGCTTGAGTTGCTCGAGCACCCGGTCGACCGCCTCACCGGCTTTGATCATCAACATGATGCGACGGGGGCGCTCGAGGCTGGCGACCAGCTCTTCCAGGCTCTCCACGGCTTGCATTTGGCCACCGCTCTCCTGAACCGCCGCGAGTCTCGGCTCCGGGCTGCGGTTATAGCCGGCGACCCGGAACCCATGGTCGATCATGTTCAAGGCCAGGTTGCGGCCCATCACCGCCAGACCGACCATTCCGAATTCCGACTTGCTCTGCTCCGTCATGATCAACTCCCCTGCGTTCTTGCCCTCGCTGGAGGGCGTCGGATTTACTCGCCGTTCGCGCGCGCGAAGTATAGCGCCGAGCCGACGACAGGTGATCGTCCTCAGCGGCGGGGCTCGATCAAGATTTCTTGCGTGACTTTTCCGTTCGAGAGCAGGAAATACCAGCCGTCTCCGAGTTGGCCGATCCAGGCCGAGATGGAGTTCCAGTCGAAACGCAGGCCCGGATCGGGATCGATCTCGTGGTCTTCCTCCTTGTAAGAGAAAATCGTGCCGGGATCTGCAAAACCAGGATCGGGATCGATCTCGTGATCTTCCTCCTTGTAGGAGAAGACCGCGCCAGGGTCTGCAAAGCCAGGATCTGGATCGATCTCGTGATCCTCCTCTTTGGCATTGAAGCGCTCGATCAGCGTCAGCAAAGGCTCGCTGTCGCCATTAAGCGACCCCACTTCCGCGACATAGAACACCGTGGCGATGGCTGCGTCTCGCCCGCTGGTCAGCCACTGTTGCCGGATCTCGGCCGAGGTGACGGCCGTTTGCAGGTCGCAGCCCGGAGTTTCGAAGAAGAGGATTCCCGCTTGGCGGCTGGCGATCACAAGATGGTCGAGGGATCGTTCCAAAATCACGGCACCGTCGGGAGCTTCCACCAGATCGAGCTCGGAGTCGGCGGTGGCGGTCACCAGTGCCGGCGAATCAAGCTCGACCCAGCAGACCGCCGAAGTCACGGCCGGCAAGATCAAGATCGCGGTCAGGGCTGCGAGGATCGAAAGCGAGTGGCGCTGAGTCTTCATGACGGTCTCCTTGGATTGCGGGTTTCCCTCTCTTGCTTGACTCCACGATCCAGGTGCGCCGATCCCCTCAGAAGAATTTCAGATTCTTTGGCACCCTCCTTAGGACCGGTTGAAGATCGGTGGAGGTCACCATCAAGAGCCACCTCACGATGGGGCCGCGCCCCATGAAAAAGGCGCCGCGCGTTAGCGCGACGCCCGAAAGCCTAGAGAAAGATTTTGTGTACCTTACATGCAGTAGCCGCTAACAAATGGGGGGTTATGACCATGCGTGTTCGGCAGAAGACAGCGACGGGAGCAGCACTCCGAATCGTAGTTGCAGCTACCACCCGACTGCTGACAGACCGGCGGCGGAGGCGGCGACGGCGGATTGGCGGGTTCGTTAAGACCCACGGTATCGAACCAATAGATCGCGGTGGGCTGCACGCCAAACCGCCCATAGCTCTGACCGACGTGGAGGGGACTGCTGGTCGGCAGTGGCCCACCATCCGTGTGGTAGGTGATGAGGTCGAGAAACATCTGAAATTGCTGCGCTCCCAGGGAGTAGCCCGTGACCTTCGCCAGGACGTCATAGTCCTGATATTTGGTCAGTTGATGAGCCAGGAATTTCTCATCGTTGGTTCCGAAGTAGATGTAGGGAGTCGCAGGCGGTTGCATATACGAGTTCTCCGGCCCAAGAGGACGAAGAAACGTCACCTGATCGACCGTCAGCGTCACCAAGTCGGGCACTGTATAAGGCTTGTGATAGTGACGATCTGGCCCGAGACGCTTGACATTGGTCTGAAAAGTCGAGCCCGCGCCGAGGGACTGCAAGGCAAACGGCACATGGTTATGAACGAGCCAGACCGAACCGTCGTTGGCGTGGGCCGCGACATCGGCTCGATAGGCATTCATCGCCGCCTCCGGCAAGGTCGCTTTTATAATCATCTGGAAAGCATGGGCAGGTACTTGAAACTGGACCGAGTGATAGAGGTAGAGTTGATCCGTACCCAGCATGAAAAATCCGTGCTTGGCGACCAAGGGGTTGTCTGGGTCGGACGGGCGGTGCTGGTGCAGGGGCGCAATAGCGTCGTCTGCCTGGGCTCCGCTTGAAAGCATTAGGAAGGCAAAAAGAGCGATCAATAGGTGCTTGGTGAAGGGTTTTCGAGTCATGGTTTCTCCTCTGCTTTGTCATGTTGGCGGACAGACGGGTTCCATCGAGACGCCCTCTAGAGGACGCTCCGCGTATAGAACCCGGAAAATTGATCAGGCCAGCGTCGCGCCGAATCAGGCGGCTCGACGCGTCGTCGACCGGCGACGCGTCCAATACGGCGCGTCCGGAAAACGGACCTCAGCTTGGTAATGACGCTGGCATTCGTGGTGATACACCCGGTAGGCCCGAAACAGCCGTGCTTCGTAGGCTGAAGACGCATCCTCGGAATCGGCGAGCAGAGCCCGGGCACCATCGATACCCGAGCGCAACGCCAGGGTAATGCCGTGGGCCGACAGCGGGTCGTAGCTCATCGCCGCATCCCCCACCGCCAGCCAGCCGGGGCCGACGACGCGCTCCAGGTGACCGCTGCCGGCGTCGACGAATCGCGGGGGTTCGAGCAGGTGGGCGTTGACCGAGCGGATGCGTTCCTGAGTATGACGAGAGCGGGCCAGGAACTGAGGGAACGCCTCCGGCTCACGGACGCCGTCGACCCACGGATCGGTGAATAGCGATACCGCCAGACGCCGACCCGGAATCGGCGCCGAGTACCACCAACCTTCGGGCACGGTCTCCACCAAGCTGCTGTTGTCCTCTAGCACTGCCTCAGTTTCGAGCACCGCAATCAGCGCCACCTGACGACTGTCCACGGACCGCTCGATGCCTTGACGGCGAGCGAACCACGCCGCCTTACCGGTGGCGTCGACGATGCGACGGGCACGAATCTTCGGCGGCTCTGACCCCAGGTCGCCGCACCACTGATCGTCGTCGAACGACCAGGTGCCGCCGAGCGCACCCTCGATCACTTCGACGCCCAAGGCGCGAGCACGCTCGAGCAGACGACGCTCGAAAAGCCCGCGATCGACGTGCCACCCATGGCCGCGCGGATCGCGGATCAGATCATGGAACGCGATCTCGTCATGGCCCCAGGCGGAACGATGGGCGTAGCACGGCAGATGTCCGTCCTGCTCGAAGGCTGGCCACAAGCCGAGCTCGTGAAGCGGGCCGGCGCAGCCCGGCGAGAGGCTCTCGCCGAACTGCTGCGCGGCGGAACGTGGCCGCCCGACCAGTCGGACGGCGGCGCCGGCCTCGGCCAGGGTGATGGCCGCGGCGGCCCCTGCTGGACCGCCGCCGAGGATCAGATAGTCGATCATCGCCTCGGTCCTTCAGTCCTGCTCCGGCGCGCGCGGGTTTTCCCTCAGGATCGACTGGCTGGGCTCCGCTTCGTCGTGATCCAGAGTTCGGCCGGTCTCGACCCAGAACGGTGTCGCGTCTCCGTCCGCCCAGACTTGAGTCACGATCCCCACCTCGGGCCACTTTTCAATAAAGCGATTACAGCCAATACGCTTCTTGTTGACCTCTTGGGGAAAGGCGATGCCCTTGGGATAGCGGATGCCCCGCAACCATTTCGGGCGCTTGAGATAGGACAAAACGTCGAGGAAGTCGTCCAACCGGTCCTCAGCATCCGAATGCATCAATTCTTTATACTGCTCCTCAGTCAGCACATCGTTGGGCACGCGCGCTGGCCAAAACGTCGGCAGATAGTCATCAACGTACGGCAGATATGCGGACAGACAAGACGAGGTGTCGGTCTGCCAGGGAATGGCCATCCAGCGGGTGATCGAGCCCGGGACCGAACCGTCCAGCGGGCCACCCGCCATCAGCGCGTTGGTCGACGTCAGCAATGGGCCAAAGTCCGGCTCCGAGTTGCGGCGCTTGATGCGGAACGGCTCGCTATACATGCTGGCGACGCGCATCGGCCAGGTGAATTCAGCTCCGGGATGGAACGGCCCGCCGAGGGTCTCATCCAACACTGCCTGATCGATCGCACGGACTTGCTCGGCCGCGCTCAAGTCATCGAAAGCCACCGGGGTTTCGCCAGCTCCGAACACTTCCTGGATGCGGGACGGAGATTCCCTCGAAGAAATGCCGCTCTCATGATCAGCAACAAAGTCCCCCTCAGCCCACTGCTTGAGCCAGCCATATTGAGTCTCGGTGATCGCCATCCAGGATCGCGCCGGGGCGTCTGACGTCGCGTCCAGAGTCACGGCATCGCCGTAATAACCCGGCAAGGCGTTGGACCATGGCTGGCTGTAGTCGGCCGGGCGAAAGAGATTGAAGATCGCGTTGCGGAGAGGAGCGTGACGATCACGCCGACTGTTCAAGCGACGTCGCACGCGGTCGCTGGACCAATCGTTGGGGCTGCCCATACCGAAATCGCGAGCAAATCCAGCGTTCACCCACTGATGGTCTGGGAAGCGCCGCAAGAGCGGCCAGATCTCCTTCGAGAACCGCGGCTTCTCGATCTTCAGAGGCTCGGGCAATGTGCCTTCCCGGAGGAATAAGTCGTAGAGCAGATCCCAACCCGTGACGATGCCCTGGATGCCCGGAGCGAAGTTGGGTGGCGCGACCACCACCCACGCACCGAGCGCGTTGTATTCCTTGCCTTGATAACGAATCCGGGCGTCCACCGGGCCGTCGGAGACGTCGTCGTGAAAACCGTCGTTATTACCAAAGGTATGGGCGAGATATCCCCAAGGGTTTGCCGAATGACCGTGGCCGCCAAGAAAGATCAGGCGACCGTGGCCATCGGTCCGCACCTCACCTAAGTAGACCCTACCGCCATGAAAGCGCCCGTCGTCGAAAGCGTATCGGCGGCGTGAACCCTTGGCATTGGTGTCGCGGCCATGGATGGAGATGGCATCCGGGGTGATCTCCAAGCTTCTCCGATCGACGATGCTGGCATTGCGCCGGGTCGACTTGACGCCCACTGCCTCGGGAATATCGAGGGCTAAATCGAAGTCGAACCAAGACGATTTCGTATTGGCGACCTGGGCGGTCCAAGTGATCTTGGTGTCGTCACCGTCGGTCATCTCCCGCACCACCTCGCCCGCGCGGTTGAAGCCGTAGACGCGAAAGCGCGCGGCCTGGCGTTTGATGCGGCCTTGCTTATCCCGAAAGTTGTTGGGGTCATGGGGATGCGGTCCTGGAGCTTCCGGCCCAAAGAAATATTCGTCCGGGCTATTTCCCACCCGGGCGATACCGATCGACGGGAAGATTCTGAATTCGGTAATTTCTTGATCTCTCATCGTTGACCTCTGGATTCATGATTGGATGGACTGCCGCAGCGTGCGACGGCGGCGAGGCTTCGTCACCTGGAATCGCTGCTGCCGAGACAGAACGCGTAAACTTCAATCCAAAGGGACCAAGCCCGCGCAGAAAAAAGCGGCTCCCTTCGATCCGTCGAAAGACAGATCGTCAGGACATCCTGGACCTAAATCAATGGCGGCGGAGTTTGAGGCTCACCCCCGCGACGGTGAGCCCTAGAACGATAATCGCCAAAGCGGGGATCAGCGCCCGCTGCAACGATGTCGGCCGCCCTCCAGGCACTGGCACCACCGCCCCATCGCCAAGGATCGTCAGGCCGGCCCAGGCGGCTGCCGGCGCGCCGGCACGGATGCGATCGGTCTGAGCTGCGCCCAGGGCCGCGGTGACGCTCTTCCCCGCCGCCAAGTGATGGTAAAAGCGATCGAAGAGCGCTGACGCCTCATCGTCGCGTAGCCGCCATAGGCTGCCGACCACGGCGCTCGCCCCGGCTTGGAAAAATGCCCGCGCCAGGCTCAGCACCCCTTCGCCGCGCAAGATCGATCCGGTGGCACTCTGGCAGGCCGAGAGCACCACCACCTTGCCGTCGAGATCGAGGCCAGCGATATCGCGGGGTTGCAAAAGACCGTCTTCGGACGGAGCACCAGGGGTCAGGACGACGGCGGAACGCTGAGGGTGGTCGCTATCGATCACCGCATGAGCAGCAAAGTGAAGGACACCATAAGAAGTCAGCTGGGCTTGCTTCAGATGATGTTCCGTCGCCTCGGCACCGATCAGCAATCGACTGCTCGCACCAAGATGGCGGACCGCCGATCGACCTTCCGCCCGGGCATGGGGTAAGGCTCCGAGACGCGTGCCATCGACCAGAGCCCAGCTGCGCTCCTCCGACGACGGATCGCGCGGACGCGCGGCTTCAGCTCCTGCGGGCAGCGGATCGGCTAGCGCCAGGACCGAAGGATGCCTCGAGCTCTCGGTCGGCGACGACTCCCCTGCCGCCCGACGCCAATGCAGCCAGAGGGTCGCAGACGGCACCCGCGAGAGCTGGAAACGTCGAGAGATGGGTTCCGCTCCCGGAACCGTACGCAACGCGGCAAACGGCAGAAGGTGGAGATCGCCGTCGGGCACGATCACCAGATGGTCGACCGTGGAGGGCAGATCGGCTAATGCCTCGGCGAGCAGATCCTGCCCCAGGGCGGCTGCGGGTCTTGTCTCGGAGCCATCCCGGTCCTCGAACAGACCTCGAAAGAGTCGAATCGAAGGCCGCAAGGCAACACGATCCGGCACTCGATAGACCCGAGTTCCTCGATGGGTAGAGGCCAAAAGCCAGGAGCCACCACCGAAGTCGCCGTAGACGTCCTGCCAGAGCGCGACCTGAAACGACAGGAGTGCCTCATGCTCCTCCAAGGCCGCTTCGATCTCGGTCAGCTTGGCAAAGCCGACCTCGGGGGCCCCTTTCTCCTGACGGGCGAAATTTCCATACCGAGCTTCCGCCTCGCGCATCTCGAGCTGCTCCAGCTCTCGCAACGCGCGTCGACGCTCGGCCTCGGCAAGCTCGGGCTGCAACAATCGACGTTGGACCTGCACCAGATCCGCGACCACCGGCTCCTGCCGGCCGGCCTCCGGCGCTGAGCTTGCGGCCCTTGAACTTGCGACCGCCTCGAGCAAAACTCGGGCCCGCAGCCGCTCGGCCAGACTGAAGGCCAACTCCAGATCGGTCCGTGAGGGCGAAGGAGTTGACTCGTCTCCGGCACCGAGCAGGCGGCCGGCAGGCCAATAATAATGGTCCGACCATGCAGCCAACAGTCCTGCCCGACCACTCGCGGCCAGCTGTTGGTCGCGCAGGACTTCGACCGCTGCCAGCGCGGACTCGGTTTCGACCAGCGCTCGCGGCCGGGGGCCTGCGTTCCAGCTGGCTCGCATGCGCTTTTCCAGCACCCGCGCGACGCCTTCTTTCTCCCCTTGTTCGCGATAATGCGCCAGACTCTGTTCGAAGAGCTCCGTCGCCTGGTCCGCCTCGCCCCAATGTGCCAGGTGCCCACCCAACGCCCGCTGGCATGCCGCCAGCCGACTCCCGCGGCGCTGCTCGATCGCCAGGTCGGCGCAACGGTCCAAATGTTTACGAGCCTGTGCTCGCAGATCCCGCGAACGGCTCATCAGCTCGCCGAGGACCCGGTGGCTTTGAATCTCAGCAGATCGATGACCCGCCGCTTCCGCAGCTGCCAGAGCTTCCCTGTACATCGACAACAGTCGATCGCGGCTACCGGTGGCCGGTAGCTCAAAAGCTTCCGCCAAGGAAGTATTGGCCTGGTTGTAGATCGCCAACGCCCACGCATAGTCGTCGCCCGCTTCACGCGTCAGCGCTTCGAGTTGACGATAGTACTCGCCGGCTTCTTCATAGCGTCCGAGATGGAAACAGGCGGTACCGAGGCCGATCAAGCAGGTTCGTCGCAGGCGGTAGGGTCCGTCGTCGGCAATCAGCACCGCCGCACGTCGCAAGAGCCGATAGGCGGTCTCCAGATCATGGCCCTGATCGCGCAAGTGATCGGCCTCGAGGATGAAGGCCCGGGCGCGCACCATGGGATCATCGGCGGTCTCAGCGAGGTCGATCACGCGCTCGACCTCGGCGTCGGTGCGATCCAGCTCGCCTCGACTGACCAAAAAGCTGTAGAGGTTAGCCCGCGCCAGAACCTCCCCTAACGCATGATTCTGATGCTCGAAGCCGGCGGCGGCACGGCGGTATACCGCCTCCGCTTGCGCCGGATCGAGCCGCCAGTAGACGTGAGCCAACACCAGACGCGGCCAATGATTCTTCGGTTCTCTGGCCATGACTGCCTGGAGCCGAGTCTCTGCCTCGCCCCATCGTCGTTCGGGCTGCGCGGCCTGATAAAAGCAATACGACGACTCGTAATCCTCGGGATGCAGGCGGAAGCGCTCCTCACATGCGGCAAAACCACCAGCGGCGGAGCTAGCCGACGCACCGGCCGTCATCGGTCCGAGAACCAGCGAAAAGAGCACATTTAGGAGTGGGTTGACCTTGCGGGGGACTGGCTTGCTATTTCTCAGCACTCTTTGGATTTTTTCTTGCCTGAACCTGACTTCTTGTCGGTTTCACAATCGTCGTTGGCATCAGCGTCTGAGTCGGCGTCTGAATCCTCCGAGTCACTCTCCGGCTCGCCCTCGGACACCGGCTGCGGTCCGCCGTCAGTTTCCGGCTCCTCAGGTGCTGGCTGCGGGCCACCATCGGTCTCCGGTTCCTCGGGCGAAGGTTGCGGACCGCCGTCGGTCTCGGGCTCTTCTGGTGCCGGCTGCTTCCGCGCGACCGGTGTCGCGGAGTCGAGCTGCCGACGAATCGCTCGTGCACCGGAGCGCTGCCGTGGTGCGGTCAGGATGCGCACACCGAGCGCCGATTCGACGTCGGCAATATGGCTAGCCACGGTGAGGTGCGGTGAGCCCGCGAAAATCAGGCCGATAGCGCTCAAGTGCTGGTCCATCAGCAGGCTACCGGAATCGCCGCCTTCCGACATATAGGTGGTGAGAATCTGGTGACGAAAACGTGCCGGCCCCTCGGGAAACCACACCACCACGGTGGCGTTGACCGATAGCACCCGGCCGCGGGTGACGCCAGTGGTACGGCCGGCTTTGACCACCAGGTCGCCGAGAAAAGCTTGCCCGACGCCCTGGGGGACCAGCGAGCCGATCACCGAGGCGGTGACGTGGCGATTAGATACCGGTCGCGCCACCGCCGCATCCACCAGATTGTAGGCGTCGCCATCGTCGAGACCGAATTCGATCGGCTCGAAGCGCTCGAGGATCGCGACCTTGTCTTTCGACTCGTCGCCGCCGTCGTGTGGCCCGGGCTGGAGGATAGGGTCCCCCAGCTGACCGCGGTTGGTATCCGCTAGGACATGATTGTTACCCAGCAGAAGGTGCTGCTGGGTTTCGTCCCGTAGGTCGCGCACCAGACAGCCGAAGGTCCCGGCCGTGACCCCGGAGTGGCCGATGCTATAACCCGGCATGGCCGGCCGAATTCGCCCCTGAAAAGCCAACGGTTCGAGCTTGCCGACGACGACCACGTCGGTTTCGAGACCGTCGATCTCCGCCGGCACCGCGGAGTCCTTCAGCTCTTTCGCCGGCACCTTTTTCTCGACGAAGACCGACAGCGACAGCTCGCCCGAAATCTCCCCTCCCTGCTCCTTGAGACTGGCTCCGACCCCCGCGACGTTGGGCAGCCGAAGCAACTCGTCCTCATGGCGCTCGAGGGCCTCGACCACCCGGGCATTCTGATCGATCTCCTCGGCCCGCTCGATCTCATCTTGGCGGTCGGCATAGAAACGCTGCCAGACGTCGGCAGACTTCTTGCCGCGGCGAGTCTCCGCGGACTTGAACTTCTTGAGCTTCTTGCGAGCCATGGTTTATCTCCTTTGCGGTAGGTTCCGATCTCCGATCGTACTGAAGAGCACGAACTCGGTCAGCGGATCCCCTCACTATCTCAGCACAAAGTTTCTACGAATCTTTTCAGGTCAGAGCATCTGGAACCGACGATCAGGGCTTGCGGGTACCGAAGCACACGGACATAGTAACGTCGAACGTCGTCTCAATCCGTAGGAGCAAGAGAGATTGCAGAGCTTGGAGTCAGAACGCCCTATTCCACCTCAGATCGGCCCGATTTCTGGTCTGTCGGACCCGCAGTGGACCCAGCTGCGAGAGCAGTTGGAGCGATCGGTCGGCCGGGTTTGCCCGGCCTGGCTCGCCGACCGCCGAGACGACCTGGTCCAGGTCGCTTTGATGCGAGTCATGGCCATCCTGAAAAAAAGTGAGTGGAAACGCGATCTCGGAGCGTCTTATCTCTCGAGGGTCGCCTACAGCGCCCTGGTCGACGAGATCCGCAGGCTACGCCGACGTCGAGAGGTGCCGCTCACCGACGAAGAAGGTGAGGAGCCCCGAAGCGAGGCACCTGGCCCGGATCCGGAGAAAGCGTCCATGGATCGTCAGATGGGCAACAACATCCGCAAGTGTCTCGCCAAACAAGTGCGCTCCCGGCGCCTGGCAGTGACGCTCAATCTTCAGGGGTATAGCGTGCCGGAAGCGGCCCGTCTGCTCGACTGGACGGTCAAGAAAACCGAGAATTTAGTTTACCGGGGCATTGCCGATCTTCGGCAATGTCTGAGCAAGAGAGGTTGGCGACCATGAGCCTACCGACAGAAACACGGGATCGACACGAGCTTGAGCCCTTGCGACGTGCATTCACCGCGCCTGCGGAGCCTTGTCCGTCGCCCGAGAGCTGCCCTGAGCCAGACCGCATCTGGGCTGCTGTCCACGGTGAGCTCGAGGCCGAAGAGATCCGCGACCTCATCGACCACACCGCGACCTGTACGGACTGTGCCGAAGATTGGCGCCTGGCCCATGAGGTCGGTCAATCCACCGAGCAGGATGCCAGCCAAGCCACGACGACAGACGGTGGTCGGGTGCTGTCCATGGCGCACCGTTTCAGACGTTACACCGCGCCGCTCGCCGGCCTGGCGGCTGCGGCGGTGATTCTGCTGATGATCGGTCTGCCCCAGGACACCCCTCCCCCCGCTGAATTCCGTGCCGGTGAAGCCGCCGCGATCCGCTCGCTGCTGCCGGCCGCCGATCAGCCGCTGAGCCGGGATCACTGTCTGCTGCGCTGGAGCGAGGTCGAAGGCGCTCGCTATACCGTCGTGGCCAGCGATGCTCGACTCACGGTCCTGGCGGAGGCACACGACTTGACGCAGCCGAGCTTTCAAGTGCCAGCGGAATCTCTAGTGTCACTCGCGGCTGGCGACGAGCTCTACTGGCAGGTCGAAGCCACCCTGCCCGACGGCACGACGCGCTCTTCGAAGACGTTTATTCAGCGGATCGAGTAGTTTCGAGCTGTGCCACCAGCTTCGGCAACAGCTCACCGCAACGGCCGACCAGCTTGAGGGTGGCCTCGTCGTCGGCCCGGGTGCGGCCGAGGTTGATCAGCGCCAGAGGCAAGCCACGTTCGATCGCGCCGCGAGCAAAGCGATAGCCGGAGTACACCATCAGCGATGAGCCCGCGATCAACACGGCATCGGCCTCGTCGAGGGCGGTAAAGGCCCGAGTCACCCGACGTCGCGGTACCTGCTCGCCAAAGAACACCACCGACGGCTTGAGCGTGCCGTCACAGCGTGGACAGCCCGGTACCTGAAAGCTGGCGATGTCGACATCTCCCAGGTCGGCGTCACCGTCCGGGGCGATGCTCACGCCGCGGGCTTGCTTGCTGCCTCCCCAGTCGGGATTCAGCCGCTCGAGCTCTTGCTGGAAGAGCGAACGGCGAAATTTCGTGTGGCATTCCAGACACTCGACTCGGTCGAGCCGTCCGTGGAGATCGATCAACCGTCGGCTCCCGGCCTTGCGATGCAGTCGATCGACATTCTGAGTCACCAGGCATCGCACTCTTCCCAGGGCTTCCAGTTGACTGAGAGCCAGGTGAGCAGAATTCGGTTCCGCCTCCGCAATCCGCCGCCAGCCGACCAGGCTGCGCGACCAGTACCGCCGCCTGGCCTCAGCACTGCCGATGAACTCCCGATACTGCATCGGCCGACGATGCTTCCATTCGCCGCTAGCGTCCCGATAGTCGGGAATGCCCGACTCGGTGCTGCATCCCGCTCCGGTCAACACGAAGAGGCGACGACTGCCTCCGATCAGACGGACCAACGCGTCGAGATCGGGCTCGCTCGAAGGTGGGAGTCGCTCTTGGGTCGATGCCGTCGAAGATGGCAGTCGCGAAGACCTCATCGGCTGAGATTAGCAGTCTCCAGCGTCTTCGCAACTTTCCCGCCGGTCGCCCGGTCGAGGTTGACGTATCATCGCCTGATGCTTTCCCGACGTCTTTCGAAGCGAGGACAGCGCCTGGCGGCGACTCCTCCCTTCCCCGAGTACCTCCTGGAGCACTTCGCTCGCCGAGATTCGATCTACGACCCGACGATTCGACCTGACGGCTACATTCCCCTGAGTGTGGCGGAGAACCTGCTGCTCGGGGACGTTTTGATCGAGCGGATGTCTGCGGTCACAGGCGTCTCCTCGCGAGTCCTGGGTTATGACGCGATGATCGGAACTCTCGAGTTCCGGGAACGACTCGCACGTTTTTTGGGGCGTCACGTGCTCGGTCGCGCTTTCGAACCGGATCAACTCGCGGTGCTCGCCGGTGCCGGCAGTGTGCTCGAGATTCTCTTCCACTGTCTCTGTGATCCGGGCGACGGCGTGCTGGTGCCGACGCCGAGCTACGCTGGCTTCTGGGCCGATCTCGAGACTCGGGACGAACTGTCAGTCGTCGAAGTCCCGACCTTCAGCGATGAAGGCTTTCGGCTGACTCAAGAGCATCTCAACCGCGCGCTCAACAACGCCCAGCGACCGGTCAAGGCCCTGCTTTTCACCACCCCCAATAACCCCATGGGCGCTGTCTATTCAGCGGCCGAGATCGAAGAGATCTTGAACTGGGCCCGAAGTCGGGATCTCCACATCGTCTTCGACGAGATTTACGCCCTCTCGGTCTTTGGCGAGACGGATTTCACCAGTTGCGCTCAGATCGTCCCAGTTCTCGGCGACATGGTCCACATCGTCTGGGCCTTCAGTAAGGATTTCGGCGCCAGCGGTCTGCGCTGTGGCGTGCTGTTGAGCGAAAACCCTGAGCTGATGGCCGCCGTCGATGGTCTGGCTTACTGGGCCTGCTGCTCAGGCCACACTCAAGCCATACTTGGTGAAGTCGTTTCCGACAACAAATGGGTCGCTACCTACCTCTCCCGCAATCGCGACGTCCTCCGGCAAGCTTACCAGCGGGTCACCGCTACTCTCGAGGCCCAGGGCATTTCTTACTTTCCCGCCGAAGCCGGCTTCTTCCTCATGCTCGACCTGCGCCAGTATCTGACCGAACCCACCTGGCAAGCTGAGCACGTCCTGTGGTGGCGCCTGCTGGATGAAGCCAACCTCACCCTGACGCCGGGCCGGGCCTGCCGTAACACCGAGCCCGGACTGCTCCGTCTTTGCTATGCCGGCGTGGCGACTGACGTCGTGATCACCGGCATTGAGCGCATCGGCAAGATCTTGTCCTCGTGATGCCAGCGGGTCAGAGCTATCCGGGTCGGCCGAGGAATGCAACCTATCCTGCAAGTCAGAAGGGCCACGGCCAGCGATCTGGCAGCTATAGACAGTTTGACGACCAGACGATAGCATCGTCTCTCCATCGGACAAATCAATCACTGAATAATCACATTCAGTGATCAGCGCTCCACCGCACCCGACTCTTTCCAGAGACCGAGAGCCGCGACAGAGCCCCCGCAGAGGTAACTCTATGTCCAAGACCTTGTATCTGGTCAACCCGCGTCCCGAGCTCCCCAGCTATTTCGGTGCCGAAGCCTATGGGCATCACGGCTACCGATCCGCTCAAGCTATCGCCGACTTGGCGACCCCGACGGTCGCCGCCCTGGCGCCAGCGGATTGGACGGTCAAAATCTGTGAGGAGTATGTCGAGCCCATTGATTTCAATATCGACGCGGACTTCATCGGCATCACCGGCAAGGTGATCCAGGGCGACCGGATGATCGAGGTTGCCGACGCTTTCAGGCAGCGTGGCAAGACGGTGTTGATCGGTGGGCCTCACGCCTCGCTCTCGCCGGAGGCGGTTCGCGACCACTGCGACATCTTGGTGGTTGGTGAGCTGGAATCGATTGCCAAAGAGCTCTTTAGCGATCTAGAGAATTCGACCTGGAAGCGCGAGTACACGGCGGACAAACCGGACCTCGAGTCGTCTCCTCTACCCCATTTTGAGCTTTATCCGAACGATCGTGCGCTCTCCGGCTGCGTGCAGACCTCCCGCGGTTGCCCCTTCGAATGCGAGTTCTGCGACGTCATCCAATACCTGGGGCGCAAGCAGCGCCATAAGTCCGTAGAGCAGATCCTCGCCGAGCTCGACGTGCTCTATCGCTTGGGTTATCGGGCGATCTTTTTGGCCGATGACAACTTCACCGTCTATCGCAAGCGGGCCAAGAGCGTGCTCGCCGCCTTGCGCGATTGGAACGCTGCCCGCACCGACGGGCCAGTGGCCTTCCACACCCAAGTCTCGATCGACGCCGCTCGGGATCCGGAGATCATGCGACTCTGCGGGGAAGCTGGCCTGACCCGCGTCTTCATCGGCATCGAGACCCCCAATGAAGAGAGCCTGAAAGAAACGCGCAAGCGACAGAATGTCGGCATCGATCTGCCCGGACAGATTCAGATCTTTCTCGATCACGGCATCTCGGTGATCGGTGGCATGATCGTCGGATTCGACAATGACGGCCCCGGCATCTTCGACCTTCAATATGACTTCGCGATGTCGACGCCGATTCCGATCTTCACCCTCGGCGCCCTGGTGGCGCCCGCTGCCACACCGCTTTACGACCGCATGCGGGAAAACGGCCGCCTGGTCGCCGACGGCTCCCAAACCCAGGGCGTCTGGAATACCAACATCCTTCCCACTCAGATGACCCGCGAGCAACTGTTCATGGGCCTCAAACGCCTGGGCAATCGTCTCTATAGCCCGGAGAGCTTCACCCAACGCATGCTGCAGATGATCGAGCGCATGGGGCCCCAGCTCGGCCCGTTCAAAGCCGGCTATACCCCCCACAAGCCACGTCAGGTCGAGATGGAAGCGACCGGCGTGATTCGCAAGTTGCTGCGCAACGGTCCTGAGGAGAAGCGTATGTTCCGGATCATCTCCGAGGCGATGGCCGAAAAGCCTGAGACCGGCACCATGGCCATGATGGCTCTATTCAGCTACACCCAGGTCCGCTGTCTCTATGACTCCGGGCGCTTCTGGGAACCCGAGATCGCCACGTCAACGCCGATCGCGGATCTGATCGCTGCACCCGCTCTGTCGCCGACCCTGCCCGTCGTGGCGGCTGGGGGTTGATCGCTTCCGGCCACAGCGACGGTCGCCCCAGACGAGCGCCAGGGCGATCAGGCCGAGGGCAAATAGAATTTGCCTTTCGCTGATCCAAGTCACCAGATGACGACTGACCGTGCTTTCGACCTCGCGCGCCGGCAGCTCACGAGCTGGTAAGAGCTGACGCTCGAGGAATTCGACACGCTCGGCCGATAGACCGTAGGTCGAAAGCCGGAGCGTCTCTGAAAAGTAGTGCTTCAGTAGACGATGCTCGCGCCAGGCGACAGTGTAGTGAACCCGTCGCTGATGATCGTCGATCTCGGGATCGAGCGCCCACTCCAGATGGCTGTCCCGACGAAAGAGGTGGACTCGCGCTTCATGGGTGAAGGGATCGGTGATCGGCGTAAAGCGCCTCAAGAAGATCGAATAGTGCTTGGGATCCTTGAACTGATCCAGGATCATGGCCACAGCGGCGCCTCGCTCCTGATCGATGTTTCGCAGTTCGTCCAGCGTCATGCGGGAACGAAACGGTCCGGCTTGCGGCTCGACGTAACGATGGCCGTATTCGAGCATCACGCTGTCGTTGGTCTCGAGATACGCCAGGAGCGGCACCCGCTGTGCCAGCCACGCGATGCGTGGCGGGGTGTTCAGTAACGTCACCGTCGACACGGCGATCAGCACCAGACCCGTCCGGCAGAAGATCCTCCAACTCGCGGCGGAGGGTGGTCCGTGAAGGAGCGTGGGCCTTAGCCCCTTGGCGATCGCCAGTTGCGCTAGCGAAACCCCGAGGAAATCGATCCAGACGTCGCGCAGATCCCAATATCGGTCGGGCGTCAACCACTGTAGGAACTCGTCGATCAAGCCGACGATGATGCCGATCAACGATGCCGTGAAGTAGATCGAAACATCGCCGACGTGATGACATAAAGCCCGATAACAAAGGAGTCCGAAGACGCCGTATTGGACAAAATGCAAGGCCTCTTCCGGTTCGCGCCACAGATGGAGGGTGTAGCCGATGAGAACCGCCGCGATCAAAGCGAGCCACGCGTAGCTCGCCGTCGCCCTTTGGCGAGCGAGGTAACGAACCGTGAACCCCACTGCGACGACGATTGCCAGCAGGGTCAGGTAGCCAAAGAGCGATCGCCCCCAACGCTCGATGATCAGCTCACGCCAGGGGCGAGCGAACGGCACCACGGTAAAGATCGCCAGCGCCCAGAGGCCAGCCAGCAGAGCAGAAACCCAAGGCGCTTCGCGGGGAGGGGCCGTCAACACGGCAATAGCTTAACCGCTACGCGTCTGAATCGGATGATTCGCCTCATAATCGGCAACTGCCACTACGCCTGCGGACTCAGCAAGTCGGTGGTAGATCTTTATCTGTCAAGACCACATTATAAAAGCTCAGTCCCTTGATCTCACCTAGAAAGGGCTGCTTCAGATTCTTGCTATTGCCAACCTCGACGATAGGATTGTCTACATGTAATACGCCGCCCAGCTCACTAACCGACTCAGCATGCAGATCACAGCCGACGTATAGCCTAACAAGTCGTTTTCCCATCTTGTGCCCACAAACAGATGCCAAAACATGGTAATCCACCCCTTCAACCAGCGCCATCTGACTCAACAGTCCAACAACGTTGTCACCATCTGTCAACCAAAACAGAAGATAGCCATTCGGATTAATCTTCAAAACAAATGAGTTAGAACCATGAACCCTGACAATACTCGCATTGCCGTCACTGCCGACCGCACGATTGATCGTCGCCTCTACAGAGAAATCACCATCATGAAAATCAAAATCAGATTTCGGCTTTAAGATTGCGACACCCTCTTCTGAGAAGAAGAAATTACCAATATCGCTATAAGAACTATCGCCACCCCAAAAGCTCATTACTTCGTAATCAACTCTACCATTCTCCTTTCTCCAATCATGGTATCCCTGCAAGAGCCCGTTTATTGTTTCCATATTACCCTCGTCACCAGAAAGATCCACAGCTTCCCCTGGATCACTCGCCAGATTAAAAAGGTAGAGCTCCGGAGCAAGACTCGGATCATCCACATCTCCCTCAAGCACCAGCTTCAGGTCACCTTCTCGAATAGCAAATTTATTAAGATAACCAAGAGGGTTACTCTCAGGCAACCCCCTAAGCTTATTCTCCCAATATATAGGATCAAGGCGCGACTCAAACACATTCTCAAACCAACTATTTTTCAGACTTTTCCCCCGAAGTTTTTCAAGATCTGAAACATCTACACCAAGAATATCTGCCAGAGTCGTAAATATATCGTAAGCCATACCAACAGAAGCATTATCCACATTACTCGGTATCTTTCCGGGATATCTTACCAAGAACGGAACTTTAATACCTCGTTCAAAGTGAGTCCCTTTATGCCCCCGCAGAGGAGATGGACCAGGGTGCGCCCAACGCGCTCCTCCATTATCACTAGTAATGACGACAATCGTATTATGGGCAAGACCAAGTATGTCCAGTTCATCGATGATCCTGCCAATCTGCTCGTCCGCATGACTGACTAGTGCAGAAAAGTTACCTCGCTCATCGTCATCGTACACTCCCTGCCACTTACTAGGAATCTCAAAAAGAACTCCAGGAACTCCAGATGCATGCGGCGCATCATACCATAGATTCAAAAAGAAAGGACGATCTCTGTTACACCTAATGAATTCCAGAGCATGATCAGTAACAACTTTGGTCATATGCGTATTATCATCTTCATCACCACTGTAAATTTCTTCACGATCATTATCTATCACAAGGGTGTAGTCCCAGTAACTCAGGGGCCTCGTAACATCCCTAAGTACTGAAGTAGAGAACCCATTCGCCAGGGGCAAGTGCTCTGGGTTCAGATATCCTATATGCCACTTGCCAAACTGCCCAGTGTAATAGCCATTCTTCCTCAAGCGCTCTGGGAGAAATTCAGTATCCTCGGATACGCTCCGATAAGACGTGGCTTCCCGGGGATTCATGACGCCGAACTCAAGTGCGTTCCTTCCACTCATCAGCATTGCTCTGGTGGGATAACACACCGAGCCCATGTAGAACTCTGTCATTTTCATCGCCTTGAAGGCGAAAAAATCGAGGTTCGGTGTTATGATTTCAGAATCAGGATTATATGCAGACAAATCAAAATAATCCAAGTCATCCAGAAGGATAAAGACAATATTAGGATACTCCTGAGAAGCCGGAGCTGCAAGGCTCCGCTCGGAGACGTTCGACCTCACCGAAGACTTGCCGTCGCTTTGAAAAAGAAGATTCGGGGATCTATCAGACGGGTTTGAATAATCGTTTGCGTCGCGAGTCATCGGGGCCTCCCAAGTCATCATGCGCTAGTGCGCAGGTATAAGTAGCAGCTCTACGGTAGAGCCAAGACAAGCTATGTATAGCACCAATGCGCCACGAGCTCAAGTCTAATCACCCCCTCAACCAGGAGATCACACGATTCCAGGTCGATGGGAGTCCATGCGATTCTAAAGCGAGACGTCAAATGGCGCGCGATCCAAGTCTGAGAGGATGCGCGGATTCTCCCGCCAGTTCTTCTTCACCTGGACTTTCAGATCGAGATAGACCCGACACCCGAGATATTCCTCAAGATCTCGGCGTGCCGCCATGCCGATCGCCTTGATGCGCTGGCCGCCAGTGCCGAGCAAGATACGTCGCTGGCCCGTCCGCTCGGTGAGAATCGAAGCGTAGATCGTCACCCGGCCGTTTCCCTTCTCTTGCCAGTCATTGATCACCACCGCGACCGAAAACGGCAATTCGTCGCGCGTACGCTCGAGGATCTTCTCGCGGATGCGCTCGGCGACCAGAAAGCGCTCGGGATGAATGGTCAGCAGCTCGGGATCGTAGATCGGAGGACCGACCGGCAAGAGGCTCCATAAGACGTTGAGCAGGCGTTCATCGCCATCACCGCGGAGGGCACTGATCGGCACAATCTCTTCGAAGCCGGCTTCGGCGTATCGCGCAATGCGCGGTAGCAAGCTCGGTTTGTCAGGGATGCGGTCGACCTTGTTGAGCAAGACCACTTTGGGCGTCGATGCTTGACTCACCCACTCGAGCATGAAGGCGTCACCCGAACCGTGCTTCTCTGACGCATCGACCAATAGACACACCGCATCGGCGTCGTTCAACGCCTCCTGCGCCGCCTTGACCATGCCACGATTCATCTGATGCTGGGGACGATGGACGCCCGGGGTATCGTAGAACACCATCTGCCCCCGCAGCTCACTGAGGATGCCGACCAGCCGATGGCGGGTGGTCTGGGGTTTATCCGAGACGATCGCCACCTTCTCGCCCAGCAGCCGGTTCATCAAGGTCGACTTGCCGGCGTTGGGACGACCGACCAGGGCGACGGTCCCCGCCCGCGCCTCGGGCACGTCTTCGGTCGAGGATTTGGGCTCCAAAGACTCTTCGGTCATGATGCTTTCTCCTCTGGCTCGGCCATGGCTCGGTGGACCGCGACTCTTTTGACGCGACGCTCGTCCGCATCTTCGATCGTCATCTCCAGGCCGTGGGTCTCGAGCACTTCCCCAGCCTTCGGCACATAACCCAGCTCGCCACAGATCAAGCCGGACGCGGTTTCATACGGCAAGTCGTCGAGATCCAGGTCGAAAAGCTCACCCAGCTCTTCTAAAGGAATGCGGCCACGCACCCGCCAACGATGATCGTCGAGCTGGACTTGCTGACGACGTGGCTGCTCGTGCTCATCCGCGATCTCACCGACGATCTCTTCCACCAGATCTTCAACCGTCACCAGGCCGGCGACGCCGCCGTATTCGTCGACGACGATTGCCATCTGCTGCTGCAGATTTTGCAGCTCAGCTAAGAGATCGCGCAGCGGTTTCGACTCCGGCACGTAGTGCGGCGGATTGCTGATCGTCGCGGCGTCGGTCTCCTGTCCGCTATGGATCGCCGCGAACAAATCGCGGATGTGCAAGATGCCGACGATCTGATCGATCGAATCGCCGTGGACCGGCAGCCGGGCGTGCTTCGACTCAAAAAATACCGCCGCCAGTTGCTCTAGGCTGGCGTCTGCGGCAACGCTGGTGATCTCGACCCGCGGCGTCATCACACTCTTGACCAAGGTGTCTCCGAAGTCGACGATCGAACGCACCAATTCCTCTTCTTCGGGCTCCAGGATGCCTTCGCGCAGACCGACGTCAATGAACGCGTCGAGTTCTTCTTCGGAAGCCTCGTCTTCGACCTCTTCCTCCGAGACCGCGGTCTCGGGGACTGCCATGAAGGGAGCCAGAAGCCAGATTCCGGGACGGGCGAAGGACCAGATCACACGCAGCACCCAAGTCAGCCACTCGAGAGCGTTCTCCGCACGCCGCATCACCAGCCGACGATTGCCCCACTCGACGACGAAAAGCAGTAAGGCGATGGCCATCGGCGCCAGGAGTAGGCGGCTAGGTCCGCCGGCGCCGTAGCCCGCGAGCACCGCCCATAGAGCCGCCACCGCCACCAGAGGCATCACGGTCGAGGCAGTGCTGATCAAAAAGCGAAACGCCTCAAAGCGAGCCGGATGGTCGTTGAGCCGACGCAGGCCGCCTCCTGCCTCTTCGGCCCAGTGGCGCAGGCGAATCGGTCCGCTGCGATTGAGCAACGCCGAAACGATCGACAGCAGCACTGTCAGCGGCAAGGCGAGTGCCAGGCACCAGCTACTCAGCCAGAGGGGTATCCGAGGATCAGATTCCATCCTCGGCCCTCGAGCTAAATTCATCTGAGATATATCGACACCTGAGCCGCGCCTCGAGTCGCTCCATGACGCCGCCATCGGTCTCGTGGTCGTACCCTAAGCAATGCAGCACGCCGTGCAGCAACAGAATGCGAAGCTCAACATCGACACTATGCCCGAGTCGCTCGGCTTGCCGGCGGGCTGTCGGCACCGAGATCACCACGTCACCGAGGTGCCGCTGTGCAAAAAGATCATTCGTGCCGACCTCCTCTTTCGAATCGTCACAACCAACACTCAACGCCTCGCGCACCGATGGTTCCGCGGGAAAACTCAACACGTCGGTGGTCGCGTCCCGTTGGCGGAAACTGGAGTTCATCTGCCTCATTTCCCGATCGCTGACGAAACGCACGCCAAAGCTATCGGCGCCGGGCGCCAGCTCCGCGACCAGCGGAGACAGCCAGGGCCGCACTCTTCGAGCACCGGCTTCTCGGTAACGGCAGGGGTTCTGAAGCTGAATCTCGCAGCGATAGCCGGCCGCCGGGCGCACGCCTTCCGGCCGGGCGCCGTGCCAACGGCCGGTCCTGTGCCGGGTTCGGTCGGAGATGGGAGATTCTTCGGGAGTCGCGGGGGGATCCGCGGAACACTCGCTGTTCAACTGGCTCTGCGCTCCTCCTTCGAAGCGTCGCTGAAGACCTGAGGAGTTGCCGCCGGCTGCGGCTCAGATCGAGTCCGAGTCGGTACCGCCTCCGTTGGCGTCTCTTCAGCCGTCGCCGCGAACGGCGGTTCCGGCGCTTCGATAGTGCCCGATGGCCGATTGAAATCGAAGCCCGGATAGTCGACGCGACGATGATAGATGTTGGTCAAAACTCGCAAGAAAGCCTTTTCGACCTTGTGCAAATCGCCCAGAGTGAGATTGGTGTCGTCGAGCTGGCCATCGTGCAGGCAATCCTCGAAGAGGGTCTTCAGTAGTCCGCGAAGTTGTTGTCGCCCCGGAGCCGTGAGGGTGCGGCTGGCGGCCTCGACGGCGTCGGCCAGCATCAGGACCCCCATCTCCTTGGATTGAGGCTTGGGGCCAGGATAACGGAAATCCGCTTCCTGAACCTCGACGCCGGGACCGCAGCGCTCCTGCGCCCGATTGTAGAAGAATTTGATCAGGCGGCTGCCGTGATGTTGCTCGATGGCGTCGAGGATCGGTTGGGGCAAATTGCTCTTATAAGCCAACTCCAAACCCTCTTTGACGTGATTGGTCAGGATCAAAGCACTCATCGAAGGCTGAATCTTGTCGTGAGGATTGCGCCCCGGCATCTGATTTTCAATGAAATATTGCGGCCGGAAAACTTTGCCGATGTCATGGTAGAGGGCGCCGGTATTGATCAGGACCGAGTCGCAATCGATCGCCTCACAGCCGGATTTGGCCAGGTTCGCCACCGCCAGAGAGTGTTGAAAGGTGCCAGGAGCTTCGAGCGCCAGTCGCCTGAGAATCGGTAGGTTCGGATTGGCAAGCTCGATCAACTTGATGGAGGTGGTGATCTGGAAGAGATTTTCGAAGATCGGTACGGAAAAACTCGCCACCGCCGCAGCCAGCAGACCGCCGGCGAAGCCACAGATCAAGTCGAAACCCACCTGCGGTAGGCCGCCGGCCACTTCTCCGCTCATCGCTTTCAGGGCCAGCAACGCAGCGACGTTGATCAAGCCGACCACCGCCCCAGCACGGGTCATCACCGAGCGCTGCTTGAACTGATGGTGGTCGAGGGCAAACACCGCAGCCAGGGAGCTGGCCAGGGCGTAGACCATCATGACCCAGATCGCGTCCGTGGCCAAGATATGGCCGACCAGCAGCGAGAACACCAGCGACAAGACCAGGGCGGTATTGCGGCCATAGAGCAAGACCGAGATCAGCGCCAAGGACGCCAGCGGAATAGCGAAAAGATAGCTATCGATCGAATGGAAGGGCTCACTCTCAATCGAGTTCGCCAGGGCGGCGGCGACGAAATGAGCGAAGCGCGCACCGAGCAAATGCAGCATCAGCAAGATCATGCATTCGCTCGACAGGCGCTCCCGGCTGCGGTCCCGGCGTCGCTCCTGACCGCACATCAGCCAGACGAGAAGAGTCGCGGCAGCGAGCATAAAGAAAGTGCCGAATGCGGTCAGCAGCACCCGCCGAAAATCCCGGTTGCCGGCCATCTGAGTGATCGCACGGGCCGTCACCTCGTCGACCTTGCCGCCTTTGCGAACGATCACCTCGCCCTTGCGAATGTTGTGAGACACGCTCCCGGCGCCGGCCGCGGCTTCGTTGCGAAGCTTCAGAGTTTCGCTCGAGTTGGCGGTCAGATTGGGCGTCACGTTGGCCATGATCAGCGCGACGAAGGTCTGCCGTTGGCGCTTCCGCAGACCGTCCCAGCCGCGAATGTCGAGCTCGACGACCTCCCGCACCTGGTCCGGATAATCGAGGAAACGATAGAGATCGAGCTGGGTCTTGCGCGTCCCGGAGGGCAGATCCTGGACCGTGATTCCGCGCACCCGGTGCTCGAGCAGCAGCTCCTTGCCGATGACCATGCCCTGGCGAGAGACGCGGTTCAGCACGCCCGCCAGTCGATCTTCCGTCTCGACGGAGAATTCTCGGGCGACCAGCAAGTCGAGCTGATCGGCGTCGATCTTGAAGGTACTCGCTTCGGCCAGCCGCGCCAAGAGATCCGCTCCGGGATCTTGCACTTCCCCTTCCACCGGGGTTGCGGTCGGCGCCGCGGTGACCGGATTGCGGGGTGCGTCGGAGCCGTTCGTGGTCGACTCCTCGCCGGTCTCGCTCAGATCCTCTTCGACCGGCGTCAGGGCGACGCGGCCGGCTTCGAACAGCTGCGCCAGTTGACGACGGAGATCGGCTTCGACCGCACGATCGAAATCATAAACCGGCAGCACCTCGTCGCGCGCCTGGGCCTGGACGGCACGGGTCGCCGATTCGTTGGCGACCGAAAGATCTTCGTCCGCGATGTAGGTGCGAGCGGCGATCGAACCGGGCTCGACCGTCGGCACGAAGAACACCCAGCGCGGCAAGAGGCACCAGGTCGACACCAGGACGAAAAGCACGACCCACAGCGGATTCAGCTCCAAGCTGCTGCGCCAGAGGTGACGAGTCTTGTACTGCAGCCTCGGCAGCCCCTTTTCAGGCGGCCGACGCAACACGCCGTTGCGTGTCGAACGTCGACCGGACTGGCTCTTGCCTTGGGTCAAGCCATCCCCTTCCGACTCCCGGCTTCAGCCACCCTTTCCGACCTCGGCATCAATCGAGAATCGGACGGCGGCCGAGCGCCAAGAAGCGATCCGTAGCGGCCGCAAAGGCTTACAGATGGCTGAGGCAGGGTCTTCCGGGGCCGATGTCATGATCTCGAGGCTAGGTGTCCTCAAACGCTTGACCGACTACTTTACACCCACAGCCGGTCGAGGGCCAGGGACCTCCGAGCTTGCGGGCTCCGCCATCCTTTGCTCGTGACGTTCATAGGCGGCGACAATCTTCTGAACCAGCGGATGGCGGACCACGTCTTGCTTGTCGAAATAGACGAATCCGATGCCCCGCACACCGCGCAGAACGTCCTGGGCTTCGCGCAACCCAGAGGCGGTGAAAGACGGTAGATCGACCTGGGTGATGTCGCCGTTGATCACCGCCTTCGAGCCGTAGCCGATGCGGGTCAGGAACATCTTCATCTGTTCGGTGGTGGTGTTCTGTGCCTCGTCGAGGATCACGAAACTGTCGTTGAGCGTGCGGCCGCGCATGAAGGCGATCGGTGCCACCTCGATAATGCGACGCTCGATCAGCCCCCCGACCTTGTCGTAACCCAGGAGGTCGTACAGCGAGTCGTAGAGCGGGCGCAGGTAGGGATTGACCTTCTCAGCCAGATCACCGGGCAGGAAGCCCAGCTTTTCTCCTGCTTCCACCGCCGGTCGCGCCAGCACGATGCGCCGGACCTTCTTGGCCTTCAAGGCAGCAGCTGCCATCGCCACCGCCAAGAAGGTCTTGCCGGTCCCCGCGGGCCCGATCGACAGCACCATGTCGTGCTCCAGCATCGCCTTCATATAGAGATACTGATTGAGACTGCGCGGCGAGATCATGCGCCGCGCGGCGCTCAAGATATGGTCGGTGGGCTGAAAGAATTCGACCAAGGACATCTCGGGCGCTTGCCGAGAGACCCGGATCGCGGTGCGCACGTCCTCGGTGCGCAGCCGGTAACCCCGGGTCGAGAGCGTCGACAGGTCCTGCATCATGCGGTGGACCTGTTCGACCACCTCCGGCTCGCCGTCGATCGACAGCTCGGTGCCGCGCGCCGATAGACGGACACCGAATTCCTTTTCGATGCGCTTCAGATTTTGGTCATGAGTGCCGAAAAGAGCTTCCAAGCCCTCCTCGGCGAGGGTCAGACGGGACATATCGGGTCTTTCGTCAGTTGATCGTCGGTGGCTTCGCCGCAGCGGACCGGCCGACTCTAACACCTACCTCAGGACTGCCCGCTGTAATCGTAAGCGCACCGTGCCCGCGACCTCGACCTTACCGGTGACCAGAAGCGGTACCCGGGACGTCGGATCGACGTAGATGTCGATATCCCCCTGGAGACCGAGTAGCTTGAAGTCACTCCCGTCTTCCCCGAGTCCGGGCAGGGGCCGAACCGCAACCCGGAGCGCCTCAACCTTGCCGTCGACGCTTCGTTCGCCGCGGTCTGAAATCTCGACGTAGTCGACCCCGATCCGTTCTTTGCCGGCGACCTTGACGTCGACCCCCCGGATCTTGCCCCGGGTGAAGACCCGCAGCCGTTCTTGATCACCGGGACGGTGAAAGTTGCCTGCCGGTATCAGGTAGAGCAGCCCGGCGGCCTCGGTGACCGGGGTCTCGGTGACCTGGGGTCTGCCGGCCGGCGCGAGGTTGACGAATCGATCTTCGATTCGAGACCAGCTGTGATGGGGCCGATCCGTCTCATGATCCGCTGGCCGGCGAGTGTGAGAAAAGACGCCGCCCTGAGTATAGCGGTAGGTGCGGTGCCGTAAGCGCTTCTTCGACAAGTCATGGGAGCTGCGCTGAAGCGCACGCCCGTCGCCCGGATCAAACCAGAAACGCACTCTGGAATCTCGATTCAGAATCCGGGTGCGGATCTCGAGAACGCCGCTGCTGGAACCGCGCGGCGTCAGTCCTTCGGCCGCCCCTCCGGCGCTCTTCAGGTGCGCCAACGTCGGAACCGCGGCCACCCTGGGCATCGGATCGAACAGGTCGCGACGCGCCTCCGCCGTCGGCCGTGCCGCCAGCTCGACTTCGGAACGAGCGGTGAGCAAGAACTTCGTGGCTTCGAATTCGAGGCGCGACCAGGCGACGTCTCGAGGATCCGCCGCCGCCCCGACGGAAGTCGCCATCAGCATCAAAATCATGAAGCAGCACCTTAAACGCATGATCAGCATCTCCGACATCGATTCTATCTGTTCATACAATGTCCCGATGGGTCGCAACGCACGGTCCGCCGGACCGCTTCTCACGATCATCACCCTGACCTGGATCTGGAGCTGCGGCCCGCGAGCCACTGGTGAATCTGGACCTGCAAAAGAAGGGCCAGGCTCGGCTCCCCCACCCGCTGCCCTTCAATACGTCGGCCGGGAGACTTGCGTCCCTTGCCATGCCGAGTCGGCGAGTCGCTGGCGCGGCTCACACCACGACCTGGCGATGGCAGCCGCCGACGAACAGACGGTGCTCGGCGACTTCGACGACGCGAGCTTTCGCCACCACAACGTGACCACCACTTTTAGCCGCCAGGGAGGCCGCTTTCGGGTGCAAACCGACGGTCCCGAAGGCGATCTGGCCGACTACGAAGTCGCTTACGTCTTCGGCGCCAGGCCCCTGCAGCAATATCTCATCGCGTTTCCCGGCGGCCGCTATCAGGCGCTGCCGATCGCCTGGGATAGTCGGCCGGCGGAGGCAGGCGGCCAGCGCTGGTTTCACCTCAACGGCGACGAACCCATCGAGACTCAGAATCCTCTGCACTGGACGGGGGTGTATCAGAATTGGAACGAGCAATGCGCCGAGTGCCATTCGACGAACCTCATCAAGGGCTACGATCCAGCGACCGAGGTCTATCGGACGACCTTCTCGGAGATCGACGTCTCGTGCGAAGCTTGCCATGGCCCAGGCTCGGCGCACGTCAGATGGGCTCAGGCGGTGACCGCTGACGCCGCGACGACGGCAGCCCTCGCCGAAGGCCCCCGATTTGGCCTGACGATCGATCTCAAGGACCTTAGCGGTGGCGTCTGGGAGATCGACGCCACCACCGGCATCGCCGCCCGCTCGGCCCCCCGCGCCTCCTGGACCGAGCTCGAAACCTGCGGCCGCTGCCACGCCCGGCGTTCCGCGATCGATGCCGACGATCGCCTGGGACGACCGCTATTGGACAGCCATCGACTGGAGTTGCTCGACGAAGGTCTCTACTATGTCGACGGCCAGATCTTGGACGAAGTCTTCGTCTACGGCTCTTTCGTTCAGAGCCAAATGTTTCGGGCCGGCGTCAGCTGCGGCGATTGTCACGACCCTCACGCCCTCGAGATCGCCCAGCCGGACGCCGTCTGTGCCCGCTGTCATCTGGAAAACCGGTTTGCCCAGCCGTCCCATCATTTCCATCCGGTGGGCTCGGCCGGCGCCAGCTGTGTCGCCTGCCACATGCCGGCGCGCCTCTACCTGCAGATCGACGCGCGACGCGACCATAGCTTTCGTGTCCCGCGGCCAGACCTGTCGCTGGCGATCGGCACCCCCAACGCCTGTACGCAGTGCCATGCCGACCGCGACGTCGCCTGGGCGGCGGCGGCCTTCGAGCGATGGTACGGCGACGTTGAGGCTCGACGACCTAGCTTCGCCCGAGCGATCGACGCCGGTCGTCGCGGCTTGCCGGAAGCTCGGCAACGCCTCGCCGAGTTGGCCACCGATTCCGAGATGCCCGCAATCGCTCGCGCCACCGCTCTTGCCATGGCACAGAAGCGACCCGCGCTGGCCGATCTCGAGGCCCTGCGAGCCGGGCTCGATGACCCCGAAGCGCTCATCCGTCTGGGGGCGGTGCGCGGCGTCGAAGCGCTCGATCCCCAGCGCTGGCCCGAGTTGCTATTGCCACGGCTCGACGATGCCCGTCGCGCGGTGCGCATCGAAGCCGCTCGGGTGCTGGCGCAGCTCGACACCGAGGCGATCCCGGGGGCGCGGCGGCCGTCTTTTGAGCTGGCGCTGGCCGAACATCTGGACGCGGAGATGCTGAATGCGGGCCGCCCGGACGGTCAGCTCAGCCTGGGGTGGACCTACGCCGTCCAGAACCGGCCGGAGGAAGCCGAACGTGCCTATCTTCAGGCTCTCAAGCTCGATCCCTGGCTGGCGCCGACCTATGTGAATCTTGCCGACCTTTACCGCGAGACCGGCCGAGATCACCAAGGCGTCGAAGTGCTGCAAAACGCCCTCGAGCGAATGCCCGAAGACGCCGGTCTGCGTCACTCCCTGGGGCTGGCACTGGTGCGTGTGGGGCGTCGGGAGCAGGCCTTGCCCGAGCTTGCCCGGGCAGCGGAGTTAGCACCGGCTCAGAACCGCTACGCCTATACCTACGGCGTCGCGCTCCACTCCGGCGGCGAGACGTCTCGAGCTCTCGAAATCCTCGCTGAAGCCCATCGCCTGCACCCCACGGATGCCGAGTTACTCCTCGCCCTGACCACCCTGAGCCGCGAGGCTGGACAACGCGAATCGGCGCTGGTTTACGCCCACCAGCTCAAGGCCCTGCGGCCTGAAGACCCGAGGGTTCGGCAGCTGGTGCGGATTTTGGGGAGTGACCCCTGAGCCTGCGCCCAGCCGCCGGATGGGGCGGCGGCGTCCGCTCCCTCCGCCTTGGCTGGCGCCTCGAGGGCTCAGACCCCTGCACGCGATGAGGTCAACGATCGAATCGGGTGAGTAAATCTCGCAGATGACTCGACGTCTTCTTCAGTGAGCCCACGCGGCCGTAGTCGCCGGCGTGAGCCGCCTTGACGTCGTATTCGCGGATCAAATCCCGCAAGGAAAGCACGGGGAAGCCGCGGATTGAAGACACCTGAGGCCACACCCGACGCTCGAAGTTGAAACGGAGGACAAGGGCGTTGACGTAGGTGAAAGCACCGATGTTCTCCTCGGCTGGCCAGTAAACGTGGATCGCTCCCTCACCTGCCCGCTGGACGAGGTAGGGACCATTGTCAGCATCAGCCACAAAAGCGTCGACAAGAGGGCTCAGGAGCCCCTCGCGCACCGTGGCGGGATCGGCGTTGTCATGACCGCAATAGACGGTCACGTCGATGACGCGAACCGGGTCCATCGCCCTCTTCAGGTCGGGTTCGAGATCCCCGAAGTCGGCATGCAGGTAGGCGGCAAAGCTGCCCGAAATCGCAATTCGCACCTGCCAATCGTCCTCGTCTTGCCGGACGGCGAAATTCCGGCACACCGCGTTGACGAACGCTTCCAGCCGGCGACGGCGAGCGACTTCAACGGCCGCCGGCTGTGCGGCACGCCCAAAACCGAAAAAGGCCGACCGATCTCGGAGGTGCCGTTCAAAGACCTCCGACGTCCGTGCCGCCAAGGCGATCCACTGGAAGAGCGCCCCATGGGTCACGAAATTGAAGTTCTCGACGGCGTTCTCCAGCCCCTCTTCGACATCCGCCGGATACTCGATCCGACCGATCTCATGGGTAGCCTCGTGCTGAAACCAGCCGTCGAGAACGGCGGCAAAGCCGGGGTCGACGGCCAGATCGTAGGCCTGCACGAATTGTCGAAGCAGCACAGGAATCAACCGGCTGACATATCGCTCACCGATCGCGTCGGCCACCATCAAAGACCGGGGAACCGGCGAGTCGCCCAGCTCGGCCCGCACCCGGGCGATGACCTCGTCGAAGGCACCATGGTCCTCGATATTGGCGATATCCATGATCCTATAGAGACGCCGGACCCGCTTCGCCATCTTGTGAGGCGCCGGTGACTGACCGGCGAGGCCTCCCGAATCATCAACAGATACTCGTCTAAATAATAAAGGTGCCCCGGAATCGGCAGGTCGTTGACCTCGCGGGTGATATGAGGCCGGGTATGGTGCCAATGCTCCACCGCTTCGACCGAATCTCGCCGCGGAATCCCGACGTCGATCAACTCAGCCTTGCAACTGCCCTGCGTGAGTTCGTCAGTGTCGAGCAGAAGGCTGGCCAAGAGTACGTCGATGAGCTCGTCCTCGATCTGTTCTTCGGCGTTGTCGTGGGGATCCGCAGGATCTCTCTCGCGGAGCATCTCGACGGTGACCTCGTCGGCATGGGCGTGCAGGAGCATGAAGAATTCCTGCTTGAACTTGCGGAATTTCTGCAGCACCAAGTTGTGGACCTTGTTGAAGGTGGCATACCAATGCTCGGCCGCCAGATCCGGATTGATCACAATTCCGGTATCCCAATCGTTGGTTCCCGTCTCCGGCTCCCGTAGCAAGCAGGCCTGAGCGCGACCCCCCTTGAGATGGAAAAAGAGAAACTCCCCCCGAGGATCGAGGGCCCGGAGTGCGAGGTCCAGCTCGATGATCTTGCTTTCCAGCCAATCGGAGATCCAGCGTAATCGACGACGGTTGTTGATCAGATCCGTCAACGTTCCGCTGGCGGCGCGTCGTTCGTCTTGGGTCACTTCGATGCCGGCGCGGACGCGGAACGGTACGAGCAGACGGAAGAGATAAAACGGTTCGATGCTGAAGATCATAGAGATCTTGGCCAGCCCCTCCACAGCTCGTCCCAGCTCGAAAATAATTTCGCGAATTCGGTGATCGAATTCGGCCGCAATCGCGGCGCAATTGGCGGCCTCGGTGACGGCCAAGAGGGCGTCTCCGATAGGTGCTTCGATCGCTTCCAGGATGGGCACTCGGACGTCGCGGATCCCCGGATGCTCTGGAAAATCGTAGAAGCTCAGACGCAGGTCATTGAGCTCGCCCAGCAGGGTATGGATGCGTCCTCGGGTCCGATCGAGATAGCCAACGTCGTTGCCGAGCGGCTCGAGACGCACTTCCGCGTGTAAGGCATTAAGCTCGCGTTCCAGAGCGCTCCACTTCGCTGTGATGGACGGATCTCGCGGCCACGGCCCATCGCCAAGCAACGTCGGCTCAGATAATTGAAACTGGTAAAAGTGCCCGAGCCGATCGAATTCCGCCTGCTGTGGGTCGTTGCTGTTGCGGCCTGCCTCCCGTACGGCTCGTTGATGAGCCGTTTCGAGGTTTTGAAGGGGATGCACTCCGGTACCCGACCACGCGACGGCAAAGTCTTTTCCCGACCCTAGCTCAATGTTCAATCCAGAGGCGCCCGTCGCCACCCTAGCGACTTCCTCGAGACAATTCTTTCCATAGTTCTCGGCAGGCATGCTGGTCTCCTTTCTGTCCCGGCCCATGACGACTCCTCGCCGCCCACAGGACACGTACGTAGCGCTCTTTGCGGAATGGGCGTGAAACGCCCGTGAGAGGAAAAAGACTAGCGCTCGGATTCTGAGGAGTCCTCAACAAACCATCCTTCTTTTCTGAGTCGAGCTCAGGCTCCATCGCCGGATCGCAAGCAGACTCGCCCGCAACTCCAAACTCAACCGATCTCGCTGACCCCGCCTCGCGTGCCGTCGCGGGCGAGAAGAGTGCCCTTGCGCCGAGGAATCGACTCGGTAAGCTTCTCTAGCCCCAAAGGAGAGATGGCAGCGTCCCGATCGTCTCGATCTGCGGAGACACGCCAACGTCCCCAAAGGGCTGAGTTGGACGGAGCCCTTCTGAACCTGGTCTGGATCAGGCTAGGTGTTCTCGCCTCTTCGAGGCGAGAACCGAGCATTCCTGACTACGGTAAATCCAAAGTCGGCAGAAACTTCGGTGCCTGCCGGGCACCGGTCTTCTGCTCGAAAGCATGGGCGATGCGGATGAGTTCCGCCTCGCTCCAGGCAGTGCCGAAGATCGATATCCCCACCGGCAAGTCGTGCACAAAGCACATCGGCAGCGTGACGTTCGGATATCCCGAGACCGCCGGCAGCTGAGAGCTCGAAAGCACGAAGTTGTCGCCGTTGACCAGGTCGATCGGCCACGCCGGACCGTTGGTCGGCGCAATGATCGCGGCCAGATCATGCTTCTCGAGCGCACCGTCGATGGCGCCGCGGCTGATGCGCTTCGAATCCGCGAGGGCTTTTTTATACTCCGAGGAGTCTGTTCCCTCCGCATCCAGCGCCTGCTGAAAACGCTCCTGGCCAAAGTACGGCATCACTTCGGCGGCGTTCTCTTCGTTGTAAGCCATCACCTGCTCGAGGGTGCTGAGACCGTTGGGCGAATCATGACTTTCCAAATAAGCCGCCAGGTCTTCTTCGAACTCGCCGTAGAGCACCTTGCCTTCGGCTTCGCCCAGGCCTTCGAGTTCCCCCAGGTCGGTGGGATCTACAATTTCGGCGCCGAGGGACTCGAAGGCAGCGATCGCTGCCGTCAAGCAGGCTTCGATATCCGGATCGGTGTCGGCCCCGAAATACTGCCGCCAGACCCCTAAGCGCACTCCGTCCAGGTTCGCATTGTCGGTGAGCCCAGCGGTGTAGTCCGGCGACTCCACCGGCGCGTCGGCGGCCGCCGGATCCTCAGGATCCTGGGCCGCGATCGCCTGCAACACCGACGCTGCGCCACGTACCGTTCGCGCCATCGGCCCAGCGGTATCCTGGCTATGGGAGATCGGAATGATGCCGTCGCGGCTGACCAGCCCGATCGTCGGCTTGATGCCGACGACACCGTTCTGCCCTGCCGGACAGACGATCGAGCCGTCGGTCTCAGTGCCGATCGCCGCCACCGTCAAGCCAGCGGCCACCGACGCCGCCGAGCCGCTCGAGGAACCGCAAGGATTGCGATCGACAACGTAAGGATTGCGCGTTTGACGACCGAGGCTGCTCCAGCCGCTCGACGAACGGGAAGAGCGAAAGTTCGCCCACTCCGAAAGGTTGGCGGTGCCCAGAATCACCGCTCCGGCTGCGCGCAAGCGACCGGCCAGGAACGCGTCCTCGGCCGGCACGTGGCCGGCGAGCGCCTTCGAGCCCGCGGTATTCTCGACCCCGGCGACGTCGATATTGCCCTTGAGCAGGACCGGAATGCCGTGCAGCGGCCCGCGGGATTGGCCCGCCGCCAGCTCGCCGTCGAGCTCGCGGGCGAAGTCGAGCGCCCGCGGATCGAGCGCCAGGACCGAATTCAGCCGCGGACCGGCATCGTCGATCAACGCGATGCGTTCAAGAGTCTGGCGGACGAGAGTCTCGATCGTCAGCTCGCCGCTGTCGAGCTGGGCGCGCAAGGCGGCAAGCTCGGCATCGGCCAACCAGGCGTGATCCTCGGCCGGCTCGTCGACCTCAGGCTCCGGGGCCGGCGGGCTGCAGCCCACACCGATCCAAAGTAAGGCCGCGAGCAGCGCGGCCGGGACCTCGCGCGAATCGAATGTCAAACGCATAGGGAACCTCCAGGGTTGATAGACCTCCAGTATAAGTCACGCACGACGACACCTCGACGACAGTCGGCTCCGGCATCCAGCCACCAGATGACGTCCGGCGACAGAACAGATATTCTCTCCTCTGAGTGGACGCTTACCGCATACGATTAATCGCACCGCCGAAGTCATCCCCGCCGGAGATCACGCCCACGACGCCATGACCACCGCCGTCCTTGCCGAAAAGCCCTCCGTCGCCCGCGACATCGCTCGGGCCCTGGGCGTGCGCAAGCGCGGCGACGGCTACCTCTACGGCAACGGCTATGCTGTCACCTGGGCGATCGGCCATCTGGTGACTTTGGCGCAGCCCCACGAAATCGACCCGGGCTGGCGGCCGTGGCGTCAGGAGCGACTGCCGATGCTGCCGTCCACCTGGCCGCTGGTGGTGCCCGAGAAGACCCGGGATCAATTCGAGCTGGTGCGCAAGGTGCTGACCTCCGACCGGGTCGAACGGGTGGTGTGCGCCACCGACGCCGGTCGTGAAGGCGAGCTCATCTTTCGCTACATCTACGAGGCCGCGGGCTGCGACAAACCGGTCAGCCGACTGTGGATCTCGTCGCTCACCGCCGACGCCATCCGCCGCGGCTTCGCCCGATTGCGCGACGGCTCGCAATACGATCCCCTGGCCGATGCCGCCCGCGGCCGCAGTCGCGCGGACTGGTTGGTGGGCATGAACCTGTCCCGCGCCTGCACCCTGGCCTACGCCGGCGAGTCCAGCGAGACCCTCTCCGTCGGCCGGGTGCAGACCCCGACCCTGGCCATGCTGGTCGAACGCGAGCTCGAGATCCGCGCCTTCGTGCCGGAAGATTACCTCGAGGTCACCGCCACCTTTCGCCCGCAACACGCAGAAGGTGAGCCAACGACCGAGAAGCCGCCGACGGAAGAAAAGACGGCGGAAAGTCCAAAGACGTATCAAGGCACCTGGTTTCGCGGCGACAAGCCGAACGCCGAAGCTCGTCGCCTGCCGGCGGACGGCGAAGAGGCGAAGGCGGTGGTCGAGAGAGCTCAGCGAGGCGACGCCGAGATCGAGTCCTTGCGCTCCCAGGAGCGTCAGCTGGCGCCGCCGCTGCTCTACGACCTCACCGAGCTCCAGCGTCACGCTAACCGCCTCTATGGCTTCAGCGCCCGCAAGACCCTCAAGGTCGCCCAGCAGCTCTACGAAAAACACAAGCTGATCAGCTACCCACGCACCGACAGCCGCCATCTGTCGACCGACGTCGCGACCACCCTGCCCGACGTCGTCCGTGCCATTCGCGATCCTTATGAAGCGCACCTGGCTCCCGGCACCGGCCAAAGACCTCTGAGTCGCCGCTTCGTCAACGACAGCAAAGTCAGCGACCACCACGCCATCATTCCGACTGCGACCGCGGCGGATGGGATGGCCCTATCTGCCGACGAACGAAAAACATACGACCTGATCTGCCGTCGACTGCTCACCGCCTGGCACTCCAATCACGTCTACTCGGTGACCACGGTGATCACCGCCATCACCACTCCGGCCCCAGAGGAATCCTCCGAATCGATCGTCGATCGCTACCACTCGAGCGGCTCGATGGTGCTCGAAGCGGGCTGGAAAGTACTCGATGTCGGCTACGGCAAAGAACCTAGGAGCGGCAAGAAGAAGCGCAAAAAGCCAGGCCCTGGCGTCGACCAAAAGCTGCCGGAAGGCCTCGAGAAAGGCCAAACCCAGGACGTCCTCAAAGCCGAGGCCAAGAAGAAGAAGACTCGGCCGCCCAAACGTTTCACCGACGCCACCTTGCTGACCGCTATGGAGACCGCCGGCAAGACCCTCGACGACCAGCAGCTCTCCGACGCGATGAAAGAGTCCGGCCTCGGTACCCCCGCGACCCGCGCCGAGATCATCGAGACGCTGCTGCGCCGTAAATACGCCGAACGCGAGAAAAAGACCTTGCACGCCACCGATCGGGGTATCCGGCTGATCGAAGTCGTACATCCCAAGGTCAAGAGTCCAGCGATGACCGGCGAATGGGAAGCCGAGCTCAAGAAGATTCAGCGCGGCAACGGCGACCTGCCGAGCTTCATGGCCAGGATCGAAGCCTACGTTCAGGAAGTGGTCGGAGGGGTGTTTGGCGAGCCGGTGGCAGAGGCGCCGGTCCCAGCTGCGTCCCCTGAGTCAGCCTCCTCAGAGCCCGTGACGGCGACGACCTCGGATTCGGTTCCCTCGGACTCAGCCCCTGCGGAATCGGTCTCTCCCGTCTCGACACCCTCCCCTTCAGCGTCGGAGCAGGACAGTGGACCGGAGTGGGATGGCGGACCGGACTGGGACAGTGTGCCCGAGTGGGCGGTGGCGGAATGGGCGGCGGAGCCCCCTCACCCTAACCCTCTCCCCCAAGGGGAGAGGGGACCAGAGGGACCTTACCCTAACCCTCTCCCGGAGGGAGAGAGGACCAGAAGCCCTCACCCTCTCCCGGAGGGAGAGGGGACCAGAAGCCGAAACCAGAGAGTTGGGACCTCCCGAGGTCAGCTGGATACGGGCCAGGGTAGCGAGCGTTTCGAAGCCCGATCCGGAGCCCAGCGCCCCTCGGGCCTCGAAGACAAAGACAGCCGCCGCGGGCCTTTTCCAGCTGCCAGCGGGAGATCCCAACTCGGCCCGAAGTCGAGTCGCCCCCAAGCTGCCAGCGGGAGATCCCAACTCGGCCCGAAGTCGAGTCGTCCCCAGACCCCAAACGCCCAGCTTAACTTGCAGACCGACGGCCCACTGCCCACCCAGCGCCCCCTCACGCCGCCGGATCAGCTCCAATCCCTGCTGCAAAGCGCCTTCGGCCACGACAACTTTCGCCCCTACCAGGAGGCCGCCTGTCGGGCGGTGACCGAAGGCAGCGACGCCCTACTCGTCATGCCCACCGGCGCCGGCAAATCCCTCTGCTATCAGCTACCGGGACTGGCCCGTGGAGGGACCACCCTGGTGGTCTCTCCCCTGATCGCCTTGATGGAAGACCAGGTGGCCAAACTTCAGGCCCTCGGACTAGCGGCCGAACGCATTCATTCCGGACGCCATCGGATGGACTCCCGCCGAGCCTGCTCCGACTACCTGGCCGGCCGTCTCGACTTCCTGTTCATCGCCCCGGAGCGTCTCTCCGTACCGGGCTTTCCGGACATGCTGGCCAAACGCAAGCCCGGACTGATCGCGGTCGACGAAGCCCACTGCATCTCCCAGTGGGGTCACGACTTTCGACCGGACTATCGGATGCTCGGCGGACGGCTGCCCCTGTTGCGGCCGGCGCCGGTCATCGGCCTGACCGCCACCGCCACCCCCGTGGTCCAGGACGACATCGCCGAGCAGCTCGGTCTGACGACTGAGAAACGCTTCATCCACGGCTTCCGACGCACCAACATCGCCGTTGAAGTCGCGGAAATGCGCCCCTCCTTGCGCCGCGATGCCGTTGCCCAGGTGCTGGCCGATCCGGAACGACGCCCGGCGATCGTCTACGCCCCGAGCCGCAAAGAAGCCGACGCCCTGGGCGAACAGCTGAGGGACAGCTTCTCCGCCGCCGCGTATCACGCCGGCATGCTGACCGAGAGTCGCGACCGGGTCCAGGCGGACTTCCTCGGTGGCAAGACAGAAGTGATCGTCGCCACCATCGCCTTTGGCATGGGCATCGACAAGCCCAACGTGCGTACCGTCATCCACACCGGCCTGCCCGGAACCTTGGAAGGTTATTACCAGGAAATCGGCCGCGCCGGCCGCGACGGCCTGCCGTCCCGCGCCATCCTGCTCTACTCCTTCGCCGACCGCCGAACTCATGAGTTCTTTCACGGCCGCGACTATCCCGACGTCGACGTCCTGCAACAGATTTACCGCAGCCTGACCGCCGAGCCCCAGTCCGCCGATCGGATCGCCCATCGGCTCGCCCTCGACGAAGAAACCTTTCACAAAGCTCTCGAAAAACTGTGGATCCATGGCGGCGCCGACGTCGATCCGGAAGAAAATGCCTCCCGCGGCCATGACCGCTGGAAGCGCCCCTACATGGAGCAGCGCAACCACAAACTCTTCCAGCTCGAACAGATCACCCGCTTCGCCCAAAGCCGCGACTGCCGCATGCTCGGCCTGGTGCGCCACTTCGGTGACCAGGAAGACTCCGGCGAGCCCTGCGGCCTATGCGACGTCTGCGCCGCAACCACCTGCCTGGTGCGCCGTTTTCGCGCTCCGGACCAGCAAGAGATCGACACCATGCGCCGCATTTTGCAGGCACTCCAAGAATGGGACAACCAAGGCACCGGCCAGCTGTTCAAGAAGACCTGTGAGGACACCTCGGTCGATCGCAAGGCCTTCGAACGCGTGCTCTCCGGCCTGGCCCAGGCCGACTTGATCCGAACCCGCGAAGACGCCTTTGACAAGAACGGACGCACCATCCGCTTCCAGCGCGCCGCCTTGGCCCCGAAAGCGTTTCGCATTCGGCATGAGGAGCTGGCTGCGATCCAGCTGACCGAGGAACCCAAGAAGGCCAAGAAGGCGCGAAAGACCCGGCGTAAACGTAAGACGGCTGGCGGACGCAGCCGCACGACGCAAAGCACCCGCCGGCAGAAGGCCGGTCGCGACCGCGCAACGGCGGTCGAGCGGGAGCCGATCGCCGGCCATGCCGCCGAGCTCTATGAAGCGCTCAAGGAATGGCGGCTGGCTGAAGCCAAACGTCGACGCATCCCTGCCTTTCGGGTGATGTCCAACCGCACCTTGGGCGAAATCGCCGCTACCCAGCCGACCGACGAAGCGGAGCTGGTGGCGGTTTACGGCGTGGGGCCGACTGTGATGAAGAAATACGCCGCCAAGCTGCTGGAAATCGTCGCGGCTCGGCGGCTCTCTTGAAAGACAGCTTGGGTCTAGGAGTCTGTTTGCGAGCACCAAACTCCTGGATCGCCGAAGGCTTGGAGCCAGGAACGGGTGCACGAAGCGCGCCGGTTTCTGGAAAGGCGGGGCTGGGCCAAGGAGGTCAAGCCGGAGGCTTGAGTTCTTGGATCGCCGAAGGCTTAGAGCCAGGAACGGGTGCGCTAAGCGTGCCGGTTTCTGGAAAGGCGGGGCTGGGCCAAGGAAGTCAAACCGAAGGTTTGAGTTTCTTGGGGCGCTAACCGCTGAACCCGATCTTGGCGTGGGCGCCGTCGCAAAACGGCTTGTTCGCCGACGCTCCACAGCGACACAAGGCCCCGCGATCGCCAGTGCATTGATCCTCCCCGCCTTGCAACTCCAACGGACCGTCGAGAATCAACGGCCCATTGGCGGCCAACGAAATCTTGAGCGTGCCGCCCTCCGAGCCGCTATCTTTGATCCGGGGATCGGGGATTGCCCCCGCGTCTTGAAAGCCAGCCTCGCTGTGCTTGCCGTCGCAAAACGGCTTGTTTTTCGACGCCCCACAGCGACAT
>JAAAKL020000032.1:0-95730 GCA_010016065.2 Carybdea cf. marsupialis auct. non (Linnaeus, 1758) | reverse complement strand
CAAAATCCGCGAAATACTCCAGTATGACTGTGGTTTTGCGTCTTGATCTGACGAAAAATCTCTCGTTCTCGCAGGCGACTGACTTTCACCACGGACTGTTAAGCCATGGAGGCATCTTCAGTTTAGACGTCGAGCTCGGCGATTGAGGGGCGCCTCCGATAGGAGGCCCCCGTAGTGTTAAGCGGCGATAAACTTAGTGGCTAAACCTATTTGAAGAGAACATGCTGAGACCGTGCCATCGGTCTGGAAAGGAGCTCAACATGGTCAAGACCCTTCCTTCGGTTGTCATCGTTTGCCTGCTCGGGCTGAGCCCGTCTGCGGGGCATGACCTGACCTACGACGCGGATGTCTGCGTCTGCATCGGCGACCTGGACGACAATCTGATCGTCGATGGTGGGGATCTCGACATCATCGTGGCGAGCTTCGGCATGCCCTGCGCCGGTGGATGCGCGGCAGACCTTAACCACAATCATGTGGTCGGAGAGGGGGACGTCATGATGTTGACTGGCTACGATGCGGCCTGTCGGCTGACCGGGGACGTCAACAGTGATGGCTCTGTGGATGGCGCCGATGTCGCCGCGGTCTACTCGGCCCAAGGGCTCGAATGTCAATACGACCTCGATCGCGATGGTTTCGTCGACCTCGAGGATTTGGAATACGCGGGGTGGGTGATGGACACGGGTGAGGACTTCTTGCGGCTCGACGTCGACGGCGATGGCTCGTTGACCGATCTCGACGTCACCGCTGTTTCCGCGGCCATCGGCCTCGACTGCCGCGGCGACATCAATTACGACGACACCATTGACTGTGAGGATTTCTTCAGTATTTGCGACACCGCCGGGATCGTGTGCCCGGCGGCGTCTTGTCCGTAGATTAGAGCGTCTCCAGGCGTTGCCTGGCGCGGCGGGTCCGACGATCCTCAGGGCCGAGCTCAGCGTCGAGGATCGACAGGCTGGTCTTTAACAGCTCCTTGGCTTGGGAGACTTCACCGGAAACGATCAGATAACCGGCCCAGGCGCTTTCCGCTTCGGCTCGGCGCCAGGCGTCTCCCGTCCCGGCCTGTTGAATCTCGAGCGCCTCTCGCAGCAGGGGTTCGGCATCGTGCAGGTCTCCGCTGTCGAGCAACAGCTGGCCGAGGTCGAGCGCCGAAACCGCGATCAGGCGATGGCCTTCGGGCAAGGCTTGCCGGCGCAGGAGGAGAGCGCGACGATAGAGGGCCTCTGCTTCCACGTCGTCCCCGCGGGCCTCGTGAATGCGGCCCAGATTGTTGAGCGCAAAGGCGTTTCTCGGATGTTCCTCGCCGAGAAATTGTTCCTGCAGGGTGAGCGCTTCCAAGAAGAGTGGTTCCGCTTCAGTGGGTCGAGCCTGATCCAGGAGCGTCGTGGCGAGGTTTGAGAGGGTGCGCGCCACCATGGGATGGGCCTCGCCATGGAGATGCCTGCGTGTATCCAGCGCTTCACGAAAAACGACTTCGGCCTGAACGTATTTGCGTTGGCGATAAAGCGCCGCCGCCAGGTTGTTGAGGCTTTCGGCGACGCTCGGATGACGCGGACCCAACTGCTGACGCCGGATGGTTAGCGATTCGCGGAAGAGGGTCTCAGCACTGGCGTGATCGCCTTGACCGGTCATCACTCCCGCCAGGTTGTTGACGGTATTGGCCAGGTCCGGATGTTCGGCACTCAGCTGCCGGCGCCGGATCGCCAGTGACTGGCGCAACAGGGATTCCGCGGATTCGAGGTCGCTCTGGGCTTGCCGGACTTGTCCCAGGTTGTTGAGGCTCTCGGCGACGACTAAGTGATCGGCTCCCAAGAGGCGGCGTCGTATCTCAAGCGCTTCCCGGAGTCGGATCTCGGCGTCTTTGAACTGCGAGCGTTCAAGGTCCGTATGGGCCAGAGTGTCCAACGCCTGGGCAACTTCGAGGTGCTCTGGCCCGATGGCCTGTCGCCACATCTCGAGCGCGGAATTCAGATGCTGGTCGGCTTCTTCGTAGAGCCCTAAGCCATGATAGCTCCGCCCGATCGTTGCTAAGAGCGCTGCTTGCGCCTCGGGCTGATCCCAAGTCTCGGTGTTCAACCGTTCGGCGGCTCGGTCGAGAAGCTGACGGGCGGTGACCGTCTCGCCCTCGGCCTGAGCCCGGTCACCGAGCTGAAAGAGCTCTTCCAAGAACGAGGACACTTCCTCCGCTCGTAGCCGAGCGACCTCAGCGACCGTCCGCTGAGAGCTGGCCACCCGGGCTTGCCAGGTGGTGGTGATGATGCCGCCGAGCAAGAGCACCAGAGAGAGCGCGGTCAGCAGCACACCGGTTCGGTGGCGACGCAGGAATTTTCCGGCACGGTAGCGCCAGGTGGGCCGGCGGGCCAGGATCGGCAGGCCTTCCAGGTGGCGTCTCAGGTCTTCAGAAAGTCGATCCACCGAGCCGTAGCGCTGTTCCGGCTCTTTGGCCAAGGCTTTGAGCACAACGGTGTCGAGATCGCCAGAGAGTCGCCGCCTGAGCTTTTCCGGAGAGCCTTCCGGAATCGGGCTTTGCGGCTCGACGGCCGGTTCGGATCGATCGCCTGCGAGGCTCGGCTTCGTGGGCTCGATCTCACAGATCAACCGCTCCATCTCTGCCGGCCGCTGCAGATCGACGCGATAGGGAGGCCAGCCGGTGAGCAGCCGGTAGAGCAAGACCCCCAGGGAGTAGACGTCACTGGCGGTGGTGATCGCTTCGCCCCGCACCTGCTCCGGACTGGCATAGCTCGGCGTCATCGGATGGTATGGCAGCGCTGTCGGCACCACGGTTTGGGGAAAGCTCTCGGGATCCAGCAGTTTGGCGACGCCGAAGTCGAGCAGCTTGGGCGTGCCATCGGTCGTCACCAGGATGTTGCCAGGCTTGAGATCCCGATGCACGATCAAGTTTCGGTGGGCCGCCTGGACCGCCTCGCAGACCGCGCGGAAGAGTTCGAGCCGCTCGGAGACCGTCAACTGCTGGTCGTCACAATAGCAGTCGATCGGTATGCCTTCGACATATTCCATGACGAAGCACGGCCAGCCGTCTTCGCTGCTGGCGGCGTCGAGCAGGCGGGCAATGTTCGGATGTTCGAGGCTAGCCAGGATTCGCCTTTCCTGGCGGAAACGTCGCTGCAGCTCCGCGCTATCGAAACCGCGCTTGAGGATCTTGATCGCGACCTGCTGGCGATACCGCTGGTCGGCACGCTCAGCGAGGTAGACGCTGCCCATGCCGCCTTGGCCGATCCGGCGTACGATCTCGTAGGCACCGATCCGTCGGCCGGCGGTGAGCTGTTCTTCGACGGGAGCGCTGCCGTCAATGGTTTCGGTTGTCGATGCGTCGGTCGTCGAGGCATCGGACATCGACGCGTCGGCCGCTGGGTTCAACGACTGGGTGACCTCGCCGGAGTGGCCAAATCGTGCGGCTTCGGCTTCGACTGCTTCTTCGAGGAAGCGATCGGCATGCTGATCGGCGTCCAGCAGCGCCTCGACGTCGCGCCGTAGGTTCGGCGAATCTCGGCACTCACGATCCAAGTACGCCTGTCGCTCGTGCCCATCATGTTCGATAGCGGTGCGAAACAGGCCGTCGATGCGCTGCCAGCGTTCAGGCGTCATGCTGGCGGTCGAGGGGTGTCCTCGTCGCTAAGCTCGCGGTAGAGCCAAGCCCGGGCCGAGCGATAGTCGTTGATCACCGTGGTGTTGGAAACCTCGAGCACGGCGGCCGTCTCTTCGATCGTCAGCCCTCCGAAGATCCGTAGCTCGACCACTTTTCCCAGGCGCGGCTCGAAGCTGGCAAGGCTGTTTAAGGCCTCATCCAGGGCGACCAGATCCGCGGGGCGACCGGCGGTCGGCAGGATCGCCTCCTCGAGCTGAATCTGATGCTCGCTGCCTTGCCGCTTGGCGTAGCGGCGACCGCGGGCATGGTCGACCAGGATGCGGCGCATCGCTTGGGCAGCGATGCCGAAGAACTGGGCCCGGTTCTTCCAGCGGACGTGCTCTTGATCGACCAGCCGGAAATAAGCCTCATGCACCAGCGCCGTCGGCTGCAGGGTATGACCGGAGCGTTCGCGACCCATGTATCGGGTCGCCAGGCGATGGAGCTCATGGTAGACCAGCGGCATCAGCTGATCGACCGCTGCCCGATCCCCGTCGCTCCATGCCATCAGCAATTGGGTCACGTCTCCTGACGAAGGCACCCTCATCTAAGGCTCCTGCCGCTAGCCGCTCGGCGTGGGAAAGATTGTCAAATCGTAGCAGAAGAGTTGCTCACCGAAATTGTGATGCCGTGCGGCGAGCAAGGCGATCCGTAAGCGCTTCTGAAAGCCCAGGGAAAGCCCAGGTTGCCACCCGATTCGGTCGGAGGCCTGGGGCCGCGCAGAGGTGCGGAGAAGCCCAGGGGGAAGCCCAGGTTGCCACCCGATTCGGTCGCGGGTGCAGAAGCCCAGGTTGCCACCCGATTCGGTCGGAGGTCGGGCAGACGCCCAGGCCAGCTCAGGCCCACTACCGAGTTGGGTGGAACCCTATTTCCGGAACCCTATTTCCGAGTTGAACCCTATTTGCCGCATCCGGGTCCAGCTTCGTTTCTGCTGGATCCATTGGGTCGCCATCCCGGTCCAGTGAGTCTCGTACCGATTCAAGTCGAGACGGATTTCGATCCGCACAACTCCGCTGGATCTTTTTGGGGCTCAACCTGGTCCAGCGTACTCTCTGCTGGACCCATTTGAGACTCAACCTGGTCCAGTGCAATTACTGCTGGACCATGTTGAGCATCAACCCGATCCAGTGCGACTTCTGCTGGATCGGGTTGAGCCTCATCTAGTCCAGCGAGATTTCTGCTGGATCGGGTTGAGCTTCATGGCGATCCAGCGCAATCTCTGCTGGATCGGGTTGAGCCTCATGTCGATCCAGCGCAGGCGCCGCTGGAACGTTTTGGCCTCGTGTCTATCCAGTGTCGTGAAAACTTGGCCTTCCAGAGGCGCTCAGGTCGATTCCAGCGATCTCGATTTGCATCAAATCGCAGCAGAAGAGCTGCTAGGCTTGAATTTCGAGGACGATGGCGGTCATGAAGACTCAAAGACATCATCGAAGCTCGCCGACGCTGGTCCTATGGAAAGCGTTACTTGTCGTGCTTTTCCTCGGGGCTGTTCTGGCGCCGATATTGATCGGCCCAGATGTATCCATGGCTCTGGCGCAGGCGGCCGTAGACCCCCCAACTGTGGATTCGACCGCGGATTCCGGAGGATGGGGCGCCTCGCTGCGCCGGATCCTATGGATTTTCCTCCTGCTGTCGATCGGCGGTCTGGTGCTCTTGATCGGCACCGTCTTGTTCCTAATCTGGCGCGCTAAAAAGCTGGTGGAAAACGCGGTGAAGGCAGATTTGCCAGCCCTCGAGCGGCTGGTCGAGCGCATTCGCCAAAAGCACCCCGATCTGGACGAGAAACGCTTGTGCAAGAAGCTCATCCACCGTCAGTCGACGCGAGCGGGGCTGGTCGGCTTCGTCACCGGCATTGGGGGTTTGCCAGCCTTACCGATCGCGATTCCGATCGACTTGGCGGCGACGGTCAAGCTGCAGTCCAATCTGGTTCATATGCTGCGCATCGCGAGCGGTGGCCGAGTCCAGGCGGAGGAGGTCTCCGAAGCCAGCCTGTGGCTGATCACCTCCGGCGGTCAGGAATTGGCGGTAGCGTCGGGCACGATGATTCGCGAGTTGATCGTCAAGCTGCTCTCGAAGTCGCTGCTCAAGTTCGTGCCGATCATCGGCGGCTTAGTCGGCTTTGCACTCAACTGGGCCTCGACCCAGACCCTCGGTCGCCTGAGCCTGTCGTGGCTGGAGGGGCAGGCGAAGGCGGAGACCCCGGCTTCCTGACCCGACCTTCCGGGCGCCTGAGATTCTCCTGATCTGAATCTCAGAGCAATCTCAAGCGGTAAGCCCCACCTTTTCATAGTTTGCGGTGGTGAGGCGGGCGTTGTGCCCACCTTCAGGCCTCAAGCAGTGCGGGTACTCGCTCGCGCGCATCGAAGGAGCATCACCCCATGATCAGCACTCCCCGTGTCCATCGTCTGAAGTCCTACCTTGCCATCTTGAGTCTGTTCATGGGTCTCGGGGGTGTCACGACTCAAGCCGCGCCCGGGCCAGAAGAGGAAGAGGCAGTCTCGGTCAACTCAACCGGGAATCGAGCTAGTGTGCCTCGCGTCGATCTCGATACCTCGCAGGCGCCCTCCAGAGGTGCTCAAGACGCCTCAGTCACCATCAGCTCGTTTGGCGATTTCCAGTGCCCATTCAGCAAAGGACTACTGCCGGTCTACTCTCGCCTCGAGACTCGCTATCAGGACCAGGTCCGCTTCACCTTTCATCAGTTCCCTCTCTCAGCGGCGGCCCAGAAAGCAGCCGAAGCCTCTCTCTGTGCTGCCGCCCAGGGGAAATTCTGGGAGATGCATGACGCGATCTTTGCCCGGTCCCAAGAGGTATCGGTCGAGGATCTGAAACAGCGATCACGGGAGCTCGGTCTCGCCGCCTCGAGCTTTGATGAGTGCCTGGATAGCGACTCGATGCGTGATGCCGTGCGCCGTGACGTCGAAATGGGCCGAGCGATCGGCGTAGCAGGGACTCCGGCAATTTATGTCAATGGACGCGCGGTGACCGTGAGTCAACCCACAGAATTCTACGACGTCATCTCAAGCCTGATCGACGGCGAGCTTGAGCGGCACGTTTTGAAATAACTGGATCCCGCATTCGGAGTGCCCTGATCTAAAGCACCGACATGCGTCGCTGGACTTCTTCCAGCCCCACCAGTCGATCCGCCAGGATGCGGCTAGGGGGAGCTGGGTCGCCGACGTATCGCGCCATATCAACGACGATGCGGCCGGCGCGAATCAGGAAATCGAAGTCGATGCCGGTCTCGACGTTCATGCCGCGAAACATGTTGACGAGCTCCTCGGTGGCGACGTTGCCGACCGAATTCTCGACAAGCTTGTTGCCACCGAGGCCGCCGATCGAACAATCGAAGGTGCGAATGCCCATGCGGTAGGCGATCAGCGAGTTCACCAGCCCGAGCCCGTGAAGGTCATGGAGATGAACGCCCATGTGCTCGAGCCCGAGGGTTCGTTCGACGTGGCCAACGATGCGTTCGATGTCGTGCGGCGCGGCGCGGCCGTCGGTATCCGAAAGCGCGATGGTTTCGCACTCCATCTCGAGCAGGGCTTCGCACATCCGCCCGACGGTCTCGACCGGCATCTCACCCGGAGCGTTGACCATCTCGCGAAAAGCGTAGGAGAGGTAAGCGCGCACCCGATAGCCGTCGGCCCGGGCGGCCAAAGCGACCTCACGGGCACTCGCCAGCGCCTCAGCGCTGGTCATTCGTGTATTGGCTCGCGAGTAGGTTTCTGACGCCGACACGAAAAGCGCCACCGTGTCGACGTGGGGCGTCTCCTTGAGTTGGTGATAATACTTGAGCTTGGGCACCAAGGCCGCGAGTTGTTGGCCGTCTTTGGGGACCAGGGAAGCGAATAGCTCCGGAGTATCCTGCATCGCTGAGATGATGCGCGGATTGATGAACGAGCCAGCCTCGATATAAGGAATGTGAGCGCGCTGCAGCGTTTCCGCGAGCCGGCGACGCATGCGCAGCGGGATCAACGCGTTGCGGTTGAGCACCTGCATGCCGTCGCGCAAAGTGACGTCGCAGATCTTGACCTCGGGCTGCTTCGGTTTGGGCTGCTTCGGTTTGGGCTGCCGCGGTTCAGTTGCCATGTCGAGGATTTTACATGACGCGGGTCTGGCGGCATGGCAGGCCTGGCGCCGGATCTGATCTGGTGTCTCCAATCTGCCGAGGTCGACGGCCCGGTGTCGTCGTCTGGCGTAGGAATTGTCTGGCGTAGGAATTGTCTGGCGTGGGAATTGTCTGGCGTAGGATAGGATCTGCCCGCTGCAGTTGGAATCTCATCGACCCAGGAAGGGACCGGCGTTCCCATGACCGTCACCTCTAACCATTTCAAAACTTTAGAAGTCCGCCGCGAGCAAGATTTGCTACGGGTGACCCTGAACAATCCGAGCAAGGCCAACGCCTTGTCGCCGGCGATGATGGCGGAGATCCTGGAGCTCTATGGAGCACCGCTGCGCGCCGAAGGCATCCGGGCGATTCTGCTCCAAGGGGCCGGCAAGCATTTTTCTGCCGGTGCCGACCTCGCCCACCTCGAGAGTCTCAAGGGCGCGGGCCCCGAACAGAATCGGCGGGATTCCGAAGCCATGCGCGACGTCTTTGCGGCGATCCTGCGCCAGGAAGCGCTGACCGTCGCGATGGTTCACGGATCTTGCGTCGCCGGTGGCTGCGGCCTGGCGACGGCCCATGATTACGTGGTGGCGGCCGAAAGCGCTCGTTTTATGTATAGTGAGGTCAGGATCGGCTTCGTCGCGGCCTTGGTGGCGACATTCTTGCCGCTGCGGGTCAAGGGGCGCGATCTGCGGGAGCTGCTGCTCGATCCGCAGTTTATTTCCGCCGCGCGAGCGCTCGAAATCGGCCTGGTCAACCGCGTCGTGCCGGCGGATGAGCTCGAGTCGGCGGCGATCGAGCTGACGACCGGCATCCTGGAGCGGGCGAGTTCGGAGTCGATCGCCCGCACCAAAGGTCTGCTGCTCTCGACTCTCGGTCTCGAGCTCGACGACGCGCTCGATCACGCCGCCCAGGTCAACGCCGCGTCCCGTGCGACCGCGGACTGCAAGCACGGTATCGCGACGTTTCTGGATACCAAGAGACCGCCGAGCTGGCGTTGAAACCCCTGATCCTCTTCGACGTCGACGGCACCCTGCTGCGCTGCGGCCGGCAGGTCGGCTTTGTCTTTTTCGAAGCCTTAATAGAGGTCTTTGGCGAGTTCGACAAGATCGAAGGTTATAGCTTCTCTGGCAAGACCGACCCGCGCATCGTTCTCGATTTAATTCGTCCGACCGGCCGCGACGAGGAGGAGATTCTGCTCAAGCTGCCAGCTATGCAGCGTCTCTACCTGGACAAGCTCGAGCGTCGGCTGCAGCGGGAGCGCATGAGGCTCTTGCCCGGAGTTCACAGCCTTTTGGAGAAGCTTTCCGCGCGCGATGACGTCTTGGTCGGGCTCTTGACCGGCAACTGGCAGGGGGGCGCCAAGATCAAGCTCGGTCGGTTCGAGCTCAATCGCTATTTTGCGTTCGGGGCGTTTGGCGACGATGGCATTGACCGTCGGGACCTGGTGCCGGTCGCTTTGAATCGCGCGACGGCCTACGGTGGCGAACCCTGCCAGGCGCGACGGACCTTGATCATTGGCGACACCGAGCTCGATATCGACTGTGCTCGAGCGGCGGGAGCCTGGTCGATGGCGGTCGCCACCGGCTTTACCGACGCCGAGAAACTCGAGGCCGCCGGTGCCGACTGGGTGTTCTCAGATCTTGAGTCGGCAGCCCGTCAGATTGAGCAATTCCTCAGGTGAGGCTGGTCTATACTCAGTCCACATGCTCGGCAGGCGCCGGCGCTAGGAAATTTTCCGAGGCGGGGCAAAAGTTCCCGGCCGTAGAGCGGCCGGCAGCAAGCTGCGCGGGGAGGAGGGGGCGGCACCGAATTTGCTGTCCGCTGCTTCGAAGGTCCATCGTCTGGGCTAGGACACTCGCCCAGGTCGTTATCCCGGTCTCGACGATCCTGTCGGGATCATTGTTCTCGACGACTCCGTCGAGCCCACTTATCTTGTGAAAGGAGCCATCATGGCCGTAGCCAAAGTTACTGAGATCACTTCCAGCTCGAAAGAAAGCTTCGAAGACGCCGTCAAGAAAGGCGTCAAGCGCGCCAGCAAGACGTTGAAGAACATCACCGGTGCCTGGGTCAACGAGCAGAAAGTCGTGGTCGAGAATGGCAAGGTGTCTCAGTGGCGGGTGAACATGAAGATCACCTTCGTCCTCGACAAATAACTCAGCCTCCGCAGAGATGGCGGCGTAGCCAGGTTTGGGTGGCATTCATCACCTGGATCAGCTCGCGCGTCGGTCCGACGAACGGGTGCTGAGCTCCGAAGGTGTGGCTGCCGCCATCGACGATCAAAAGCTCCGCGGGATCGACCGCGCAACCTTTGAGATTCCGTGCCTCTTCCGGGGGCACGGTTTCGTCCTCCGCACCATGGACGATCAACCAAGGTGCCCGCCGACGGGCCGCTGCCTGCTCGAGATCGAGCACCCCGCCCTGATGCTCCAGATCCGCTAATAATTCGATACCGAGCACCAGATCCTGGCCGGTGCGGGCGTTCTGAATCGGCAGGCCACCGTCACGATGCCAGGCGTCTTTGACCTCTGCGCCGAAGCGGTCGAAGGTGCCGACTCCGGCCCAGGTCACGAGCGCTTTGAGGCGATCTCGCCAGTCCGGATGGGCGGCCGCCAGGAGCGAAGCGCCGCCGCCGCGGCTGTGGCCGACGAGCGCGATGCGTTCCGGGTCGACACGATCCGGAGCGATTTCAGTGCCCGCTGCTTGCAGCACTCGCAGGGTTTCGATCAGCTCCAGGCTGAAGGTGTTGGAGCGAAACGCCTCGGTGTCGGTCACCAGCTCATCGCCCGGTTGCATGCCGCTGCCCGAGTAATTGAAACGGATGACGGTCAGTCCGCGCTCGACCAGTAGATCGGCCAGCGGGGGAAAGAAGCCCCACTCCATGAAACCTTTAAATCCGTGGCAGATGATCACGGTCGGCCAACAGTCCGGGCCGCAGGCCGGGGTGTCTGGCCACTGCGCGACGCCATAGATTTTTCGACTCTTGGCGCCGAGTACCGGCTCGCTCTCGATGACAAAATTTTGTGAGTTGCTCATAGAGTCAGTTTAACCCCAACCTGACAGACCTTGACAGGTCATAAAGGCTGCTAGGGGATATGATCGGCGGATTATGTCGGAAGCTTCACTCATCGAGTTCCAACGGCGCCTGGGCGCTATCTTTGATTCCTATCGCGGGGTCGAGTCGGTGGCCCATTACGGAGACCCGAGCGCCGAGGGCGAAGTCCTGCACTCTGCCTGTGGCCTGATCGTTCGCTCTTGGACCTCCGGGATCGAGATGCTCGGTGCCGATCGTGCCCGTTTCCTCGGCGGTTACGTCACCTGCGACGTCAAGAGCCTGGAGCCGGGGACCGGCGTTTATGGCTTCGTCACCAACGTCAAGGGCCGAGTATTGGCTGATCCGGCGGCCCTGGCGCTCGACGATCGACTGTGGCTCGAGCTGCCGCCCGGCACGTCGGAAGAAATCGCTCAGCACTTGAGCAAATACGTGATCGTCGATCGCGTCGAGATCCGGCCGCTGGAGGCTTGGCGCCCCCTGAGTTTGATCGGCCCACGCTCGGCCGAGGTGCTTGGCGCGGTGGGCATCGACGAGGCCCGGTTGCCGCCAGCGTCCTGGAGCCACCTGGCGACGGAGGCCTTCGGGTTGGAGGGTCGCTTGGTCCGTGAACCCTCCTATGAAGTGGGCGGTCAGGAGATCCCGGCCCTGACGCTCTGGGTTAAGGCGGAGAGCGTCGCCGCCTGCTTCGAGCAATGGCTCGACGCGATCGGCAACCTGATCCCGGTCGGACATCAGGCCTTCGACGCGTTGCGCGTCGGGGCGGGGCGGCCGCTCTACGGGGTCGACTTCAGTGCCGATCATTTTCCCCAGGAGACCGGGCTCGGCGAGCAGACGGTGAGCTATACCAAGGGTTGCTACCTGGGGCAGGAGGTGGTGGCGCGCATCCACTACCGGGGTGGCGTCAACCGCCACTTGCGTGGGCTGCGCTTTGACGACGGCATCGGGGATCCGGTCGGGCAAGCGGTGCTCGTGGACGGCCGCGAAGCCGGCACGGTCACGTCTGCTGCGACCCTTGCCAGCGGCGAACAGATCGGCTTGGCGATCCTGCACAAGCGAGCCGAGCCCGGCGCTCGCGTCGAATTCTCCGACTCGGGTAGCGCTCGCGTCGTCGAGCTGCCCTTTTCAGCTGTCTGAATTCAGGCGCCTGAGCGGGTCAGCGGTCGGGCCGGCTATCAGCCTGTGGTGAAAGTCAGTCGCCAGCGAGAGCGAGAGATTTTTCGCCAGGCCGCGTTAGCTCTGCGCCCCTCCGGGGCGACGGCGCAAAACCACAGGCATACTGGAGTATTTCGCGGATTTTGCAACGCAGAGGTGGCGGAGGATCCGCTCGCAGCGCGGCCTGAGTTTTGCCACAGACTGCTAGATCAGACGGTAAACGACGAGCCGCAACCGCAAGTGCCGATGGCATTGGGGTTGTTGAACTTGAAACCGGCGCCGGTCATGCCGAGCACGTAGTCGATCTCGGTCCCGGCCAGGTAGCGGGCACTGATCGGGTCGACGATCACCTTGAGCCCATTCTGCTCGTAGATCATGTCGGTATCCCGCTCTTCGTTCTCGAAGTCCAGGGCGTACTCGAAACCGCTACAACCCCCGCCGCGCACCGCGATGCGCAGGCCGCAATCCGCATCGTAGCCTTCTTCTTCTTTGGTGATATTCACCATCTTCACCGCTTTCGCGGTCACCGTGACCGGCACCTCAGGCGGCGTGGCAGCGTTGGCTCCACCTGCTTCAGATTCGACGTCTACAGATTCAACATTTTCCATGAGCTTAGATTCCTTTTGTCGAGACCGCTGGCCCTTTCGTCGAAACCGAAAGCCTCGCTGAGGCCGTGGTGGATATCACCCTGATGACAATAGCGGTCGGGTGAGATTGAAGTCAACAAATCCTGGGTTCCGTTATCATCGTCCGATGTTGCGAGCGATTCTTTTCGATTTCAACGGCGTGTTAGTGGACGATGAGCCGCTGCACCTCGAGCTCTTTCAGAAGGTCCTGGCGGAGGAGGGCATCGCGCTCTCTGCCGAGGACTACTATGCCCACTATTTGGGCTTCGACGACCGTGATTGCTTTCAGGCGGCGCTCCGAGCCGCGGGCAATGAAGCGTTGCCGGCACGGCTGGCGGAACTGATCGAGCGCAAGGCTCATTATTATCAAACGCAGATCGAGCGCGAGGGATTCCCATTCTACCCAGGGGGCCCGGAGCTGATCTCCCAGGCCGCTGCTGCCGGGTGGATGTTGGGCGTCGTCTCAGGTGCGCTGCGTGCCGAAGTCGAAGGCGCCCTCGAGCATCTCGGTTTGCGTTCCTGCTTCAAGACCGTGGTGGCCGCCGACGATGTTAAGAAAAGCAAGCCCGATCCCGAGGGCTATCGGCGCGGGCTCGACGAGCTGAATACCCTGCCGCCGCGGCCATCACCGCCTTTCTCGGCGCAGGAAGTGGTGGCGATCGAAGATTCGCCGGCTGGCCTTGAGGCGGCCGCCGCTTGTGGTCTCGCGACCCTCGGCGTCGCCCAGACCTACGGCGCGGAGAAGCTCACCACAGCAGACCATGTGGTCGAGGCGGTCGCCGGGCTGACCCTTGAGCGACTCCGGAGTCTCTTTGTTTCCCATTCCAATTCCGAGGACCCAGCGTCCAGCGGAGTGCGATAGGATCGAAGATCCCCCTGACGGACGGATGGAGTCGAAAGCTACGCATGGACGAAAGATCGACAGGACATATTGAGGTCATCACCGGAGGCATGTTTTCCGGCAAGAGCGAGGAACTGGTTCGGCGCATGCGTCGGGCGGTCATCGCAAGGCAGCGAGTCCAGGTGTTTAAGCCCGGGACCGATACCCGCCATGAGGGCGAGCGGCTGGTGACGCGGGACAAACGTGAGCTGGACGCGGACTCGGTCTCGGGCAGTCAAGAGCTGTCGGAGAAGCTGCACTGGGGAGTGCAGGTGGTTGGCATTGACGAAGCTCAATTCTTTGACGATGGCCTCGTCCAGTTGGTCAACGATCTGGCGGACGCAGGCGTGCGAGTCATCGTCGCCGGTCTCGATCAAGACTTTCGGCGTCATCCCTTCGGCCCGATGCCCGGAATCTTGGCGACCGCAGAATATGTCGACAAGGTCCACGCCATTTGTGTGCGGTGCGGTAGTCCGGCCCACTACAGTCAGCGGACCGCCGGTGGCAGTGAGCAAGTCCAGGTCGGCGATACGGAGTCCTACGAAGCCCGCTGCCGTCGCTGCTTCGATGAGTTCAAGCCAGCGTCGTCGGTCGGCCGCAAGTTAACTCAAGCTGGCACGGCGGCCGAACCGGTCTCCAAATGAGGACCGTGCAGTGACAGAAAGTTTGGCGTGGGCTTGAATTCATGCTACAGTGACATGTCGATGAGTCGCTATAAACATTGTCAGGCGTTTCGAGATCATAAGAACCAGAGTCTGTGGGACGATGACAGTCTGCGGGACGGTGACAGTCTGTGGGACGGTGACAGTCTGTGGGGTCATGGCGGCCATCGAAACGATGGCGGTCTGCGAGGTTGGGCTTCAGGTTGGAGAGTGACGATTTCAGGGAGGCGAACCGTGTTGATGCGACACTCGAGGGTGAGATTACCGATGGGTTTGAGCGTGCCGACGACTTGGCTCGGTGCCCTCGGCCTTTCCTGCCTCAGTCTGGGGTGCACTCGAATCCCAGACGAGCGTTTGGAAGCGATCGCCAAACTGCTCGACGAAGCCAGGTCTTTTCAGGCCGAGCAATACGCCCCGGATGCGTTTGCGCGCGCCGAAGGCTTGCTCTCCGAGACCCGCAGCGAGATTGCGACCCAACAGGACCTGCCGTGGTTCCGGAGCCGTCAACGTCGAGCTCGTGAGCTGCTCAAGGAGTCTGAGCTCGCCGCCAGCTTGCTGCGGGCTGAAGTCGCGGCGGCCGTGGTCCGTGCCCGGCATGATGCTGTTCGTCAGGTCAGTGGCGCCCATGCCGCCCTTGACCAGGCTTCCGAAGCCTACTGGCGGGCGCCGCGCGGCAAGGACACCCGCCTGGATGTGCTACGTATGCGTTCGGATCTCGACGCCCTGCTCGGCGAGCTGACCCGGGCCGAGCTGGCGCTCGAGGGCGGCGAGTTCTTGGCCGCTGGTCGCCGGGCGGCGGACGTCGAGCGCCGGGCGAGCACGATGGCGCAGACCATCGATCGGGCCATCGCTTTTCATTCCTTGGCCCTCAGGACTGAGGACGCCAGCTCGCCCAGCCCGTCCGGCGCCGAGCCCGAACGCCTCAGCCCAGGCGCGTTCGATCCGCCATCGCGAGCGCCATCGCCACCGCCTCCTGCGGTGAATGGGCGATCCGGAGCCGCGGCTCGTCCCGGCCATCGGGTCGGCTGAGGGGCCCGCTTGCCAGCGCCACCACGGGGACGCCGTGCTTGAGGGCGAGGGCGATCTCGGACAGCGTGCCCCAGCCTCCGGAAATGGCGATCGCCGCGTTGGCTGAGAGCACCACGTTGAGGTTTCGCGCCTGCCCCATGCCGGTATAGATCGCGACGCTGACCGCCTCATCGGCCGGCGATTGGTCAGCATCGACGCCGGGCAGAATGCCGACCGCGGTGCCACCGGCGGATCGTGCGCCGCGGCTGGCACCCGCCATCACACCCCCGCGTCCGCCGCAGATCAGAGTGGCTCCGGCGTCCGCTAGCGCTTCGCCCACCGCGAACGCGATCTGGTCCACGTCCGAATCGCACTCGCCGGCACCGAGCACCGCGATCTGAAGCCGTTCGGCCATGGGTGATCAGGACAGGTCGTCGAGAAACCGTTCGAGCTGGCGGGCCACCTCGTCCGCCGACTCGGCATGAGGCAGCAAACCACTCGCCTCGAAGATCTCGAGGTCGGCACCTTTCAGGGATCGCAACCAAAGATCCGCCGACTCGACCGGTGGCGTCACCGCTTGCCGTCCCCAGCCGAGCCAGACCGGTAGATCGACACGCTCGAGAATCTCACGCACGCGATGGTTCAGATAGCCGCTCAAATAAGCGGCGAGCGCCCCCTGGGCCCCCGACTGATGCGCGCTGCGATAGTGCCGATCGATCAGCGCATCGTCGACTCGCGGTGGCGACGCATAGACTTCTTTTCGGAGGTAGGTCGTGATCGCCGACCGGCTGGTGTAGAGGTTGAGCGCTGAGGTTCCCAAGATCGGCAAGCGCAACAGCCAATGGACCAGGGCGTCTTTGAAGTCCGGCTCGTCGCCGTGCAACTCGATGCCGGAGGGGACGAGCAGGGCGAGTGCTCGCATCAGCTCCGGTTGGTCGACGCTCAGCTGGACAGCGTAAGCTGCCGGCAAGCCAGCAGCGACGACGGCGGGGTGGGGTCCCGCGACACGTTGGGCGAATTCAGCGATCAGCTCGATGTAGAGCTCGCTGTCATATGTCAGAGACGGCTTGTCCGATCGTCCCCAGCCGAGCAGATCTGGGACAAAGACCTCATGATGGCCGGCCAGGTGCTCGGCGACCTGACGCCACTCCTCACCGCTGTGCCCGGGGCCGAACGAGTGCAACAAAAGGACCGGTGCGCCGGCCCCGAGCCGCTGATAGTGAATCTTGCCATGCTTGCTCTCGGTCGATTCGCCATGTCCCCAGACCGCGGCTGGCAGCTGCCCGACCCGTCGTGACACCAGGGCATTGACCAGTGCCGGTACGCCGATCGCGGCACCGCCGACCACCAAGCCTTGCACCAGGCGTTTGCGCCGCTTGCGCCTGAGCTCTTCGTCTCGAGTCTCGGCCATGGTGGCAGGATAACATGGCGGACCGCAGTACAATGGGCTGCTAGAGGAGGTCGCTAATGCCGGTTCGCTCCATCGTTCGTCTAGGTCACCCAGCACTTCGGACTCCGGCGGAGCCGGTCGATCCAGCTCGCCTTTCGGATTCTGACTTTCAGACGCTGATCGACGACATGTTTGAAACCATGCTCGAGGCCGGCGGCGTCGGGCTGGCCGCTCCGCAGCTCGGCCTCGGGCTCCAGCTCTTTGTCTACGCGGCGATCGATCCTGATGCCGAGCACGACGGAGAAGCGGCGGAAGAGCCGGAGCTCAAAGTCTTGATCAACCCGGCGATCGATCCTCGGCCCGGGGAACTGGTCTATGACTGGGAAGGGTGCCTTTCGATCCCCGAGTTACGCGGACTTGTGCCGCGGCATCCGGAGGTGCGCGTCCACGCGACGGACCGGGAAGGGTGCTCGATCGACTACCGGGCTCAAGGTTATGAGGCCCGTATCGTCCAGCATGAGTACGACCACTTGAACGGCGTCGTCTTTCTCGACCGCATGCGAGATCTGCGCTCGCTGGCCTTCAGTGCCGAGTGGGAAGAGTTTCTGACCGAGACCGACCACGAAGACGCGCAGGTGGGCTAGCGAATGGCACGGCAGCTCCTGATCTTGTGGGCAAGCCGCCATGAACGCGCCCCATGGGAAGCGTTGTGCGGCGACTATCGCCAACGGATCGAGCGCTACGTCGCGATCAGAGACCAGCGGGTCAAAGTCCGCGCCGGCGGCAACGAGGCGACCCGTCGGCGCACGGAAGGTCAAGCCCTGTTGTCAGCCTTGCCGGAGCCGTGTTGGACGATCGCCCTTGACGCCGGTGGCAAGATGCAGAGCTCTGAGAAGCTGGCCGCTGAAGTTCGTCGTCTGGAGGACGAGTGGCCCCATCCGGTCGCGTTTCTGATCGGCTCGGACGCCGGGCTCGACCAGGAGGTCACCCGCCAAGCCCGGCAGCGCCTCTCTTTGGGGCCGATGATTTTCGGCCACCAACTCGCCCGCCTGATGCTCTACGAGCAGCTCTATCGAGCGATCTCGATCAACCGAGGAATAAAATACCATCGGCCGGCGTTCTGATCGATAGCTGAAAACATCCTGTAGGGGAGACTATCGTGCCGAACATAAAAACAGGTGAGAGCGAAAATCAGGTTCATGGTGCTGCTGTCTTAGCTGGCTTTCGTGAGAGCCTGCTGGTCAAGCGCCAGGAGATGCTGATCCTCTATGAGCACGACGTTCATGCGGGCCAGGAGTCGACCGACGACAACGCGGACGACTTTGCCGATCGCGCCAATAATTCCTACAACCGCGAGTTGATGTTCTCGCTTTCGGCCACCGAGCGTCAGATGTTGATTCGCATCGACGAGGCCATGAGGCGGCTCGACGACGGCAGCTTCGGTACCTGTGATCATTGCGAAGAACCGATCGGCCTACCGCGCTTGAAAGCATTGCCGTGGGCGCGCTACTGTATCGTCTGTCAAGAACGCGAAGAGATGGGCTTATTGGACGGCTAAAGATGAGGTTGTCAGGCGGCTAAATGTGAGGTTCTAAGAGGATGCAGGCGCAGATCAGGACTTACCTCGGCATCCTCGCAGGCGTCCTGCTGGTCATTTACCTCTCGATTCTCACCCAGCTCAATTTCGACCTCCTGCTACAGCCGTTTGATCTCGGCTCGAAGCTCAGCGTACCGCTCTATGTGGCGCTGCTGTTGATCTTTCTCGCCGGCATGGTGCCGCCGGGGGCCGCCTTGCTCGTCTCTTCCCTGAAGCGCGATCTCTGGCAGCGTCGGGAACGTCGACGCAGTCGGGAAATGGAGAGCCTGGATCATCGCTTTCGCCGAGCCACGGACTTTCACGTCGATGGCCAGTTGAGCAAGGCGGCGTCGTTGCTCGACGAGTTACTGGCTGAGCGCCCGGAACATTTCGCCACTTTGCTGCGCTTCGGTCAGGTCTTGCGTCAGCAAGGGGAGACGGAAAAAGCGCTCGAGGTCCATCGGCGCGCGTCGGTGCTTTATCCGCGCAGCGTGAGCTTGCTATATCAGCTGGTCGAAGATTACGACGCGGTCGGCGACGAGCAGGTCGCGACCGAGATCCGCAATCGCATCCTGCGGGACTTTCCCGATCACGGACTCGACGTCATGCGTCGGCGTCGCGATCGCGCGATGGCGCAAGGGAATTGGCAAGAGGCGATGCGTCAGCACGAACAGATCGGCAGCCGGCTCAAAGGTTCGGGGGACGCAGAGGGTTTGGAGCGGGAGCAGAGCATGTCCCAGGGGCTGACCTATCAACGCGGGGTTGCCTTGCTCGAAAAGGATCGTCCGACGGAGGCGATGGCGATCTTTCGCGAGCTACTCGATCAGGAGCCGCTCTTTGTGCCGGCCGGCATCATGTTGGGAGAAGCCGAGCTGATGCTCGACAATGAGTCTGCGGCGATCGACGAATGGCGCCAAGGTTTCAAGCGCACCGGCAGCCCGGTGTTTCTGCAGCGGATCGAGGACTACTACATCGAGGCGGAGGCGCCAGCTCAGGCGATCGAGACGTTGCGCTCCTTGATCGCCCACGCCGACAACGATGTGCTCCTGCGGTTTTTTCTCGGGCGGCTTTATTACCGGCTCGAAATGCACGATGAGGCGCTTAAAGTTTTTCAGGACATCGGCGAGCGGTTGGACAATTCGCCCACTTACCATTTCTTGCTTGGCCGAATCCGCCAGCGGCGCAGTGATCAGCTAGGTGCCATGGCTCGTTACCTCACTTGCCTGCGGCGCCTCGGCGTCTCCAGCTCGAACTTCCATTGCCAGGTCTGCTCGACCCGCTACAGTGAGTGGCACGCACGCTGTGCCGATTGCGGCTCCTGGAATGCCATCGATCTCGACATTCGGGACGAGCAGATCGAGCCGGAAGACCTCGGGGTGCTGCATCTTCCGGTATGGGGCGGTTATGATTCCCGCGAAGAAACTTCGGCGCCTGACAAAGCGTCGAGTGAAGGCTGAAAGCCGATAAAGATCTAACAGGACGGGTACCGTGGCGAAGCAGACCCTCGAGCAGCTGCTGAAAGAGATCCCTGACGGTGAAACCTGTCCGCTCTATGTGGTCGCTGGGGATCTGGTGGTGGCGGAGGCTCAGGCGGAGAAGATTGCCCAGGCCTTAGCCGAGAAAGCGGGATGTGCGGTCGAGTCGCGGCGACGGCCCGCCGGGCTCGGTGACATCCTGCAGAACCTACGGACCTTTTCGCTGTTTGACGCCGCCAAAGTGGTCCAGGTGGTCGATTCGGCCATCTTTGCCGATCGCCAGGCTGCGGCCGAGTTGATCGACCAGGCTGAGCAGGCATTGCCGGTCGAAGGCGAGCTGGAGACCGGCGGTCGGGAGGGGGCTTCGCGCTTGTTGCAAGCCCTGCGCGTCTTCGGCATCGACGCTGGTGCTGAGGCATCGGAGGCCATCGACTCCTTGCCCAAGTGGGCGCTGGAGGGCGGCACGACACGCAAGAAACGTTCGAGTCGCAAGCGGACGGCGAAGCAGATCAGGACCTTGCGCGACGGACTCGTCAAGTTGCTGGCGGCGGCGCGCGAGGCCGGGCTCGAGGGATATGCTGAAGGCGATTTGGCCGAGCTCGGCCAGATCGTGGCGGAAGGCTTGCCCGAGGGACATGCTCTGGTGCTCGCCGAGCATGCGGTCGCCGCTGACCATCCGGTGATCAAAGCGGTGACCCAGCGTCGCGCTTTCCTCGACGTCGGCAAGGTCTCCACGGGTCGCGACGGCAGCTGGCAAGGTTTGAGGACTTTGACCAATCAGCTGGCGGCGGAGACCTCGGTGGCGATTGCCGTCGACGCCGCCAATGAGCTCGCCCGGCGTACCCTGCGCCAGACCGGAGGCTGGGGCAAGCGCGACGTCGACGCGGAGTCGATCGCTCGGTTCGGCGGCGAGTATCGAAAGTTGGCGAGCCTTGCCAGCGGCGGGCGCATCACGCGCCGCCAGGTGGAAGACACGGTCGAAGATCGCGGTGAAGAGGATGTTTGGAAGATCCTCGACGCGATCGGCAACGGCCGCGGCGATGAAGCCATCACGCGCTATGGGCGCCTGCTGTCCGCGGCCGATGACACTATTTCCGCGCGTTTGTCTTTCTTCGGCCTGCTGGCCAATTTCTGCCGTCAGCTGACGGCGGTGGCAGGTATTGCCAAGCTGCGCAGCATCCCCTCCGGCGTGCGCAACTACAATCAATTCAAGAGCCGTTGGGTCTCACGACTCCAGGCGGATCTCGAGGACGGCAAGAATCCGCTCTCCGGTCTGCATCCTTTTCGGTTGCATCGGGCCTACATGGCCGCATCGCGCATGGATCGCGATCTACTCGCCCGCTTGCCGGCGTTGGTGTTTGAGACCGAGACTCAGATCAAGGGAGAGAGTTCCGAGCCCGACGTCGCGGTCACCCAGCTGATGGCGCGCATGACGGCGTCGGTGAAAGGTTTTTGAAACCGACTCAAGTTAATTATTCATCACCTTCGAGGGATTGAGAATATGGCCGACAACACGGCCGATCTGTTGTATTTCAATGGCATTAACGGCGCCACCGGTGCCTATGGGTTGCCACCGATGACCGACGGAGAGCTCGCCGGTCTGATCCAGGGTGATGCTGATCCGGAGTTCCTCCGGGAGTTGCGGACGCGAGCCATGCATAACGATCGGGTCCTCCGCGCGCCGGTCGAAGGGATCGATTCTACGAATCTGGAGATGACGGGTTGGGGCGTCATCTTTGCCGACGATGCCGATCCGGCGATTCACGAGGCCCTTTCGCCCCTGCTCGCGTTGCGTCGAGAGCAGGCCGGGGATCGATATCGATGCTTTTTTCGGAACGAAGGTTTCCGAGTCGGTCGCGATAGCAAGGCTAGGTTCTTGTGGCGTCACGACGTCGGACCGGGGCCGGTGAATCCGCAGAGGGTGCCTTATTACCTTCTGCTCGTCGGCAGCCCGGAGCAGATCCCTTTCCGCTTTCAAACCCAGCTCGACGTTCAGTTCGCGGTCGGTCGAATCGATTTCGGAAATGATCTGGACGCGTACGCAAACTATGCGAACAGCGTCGTTGCCGCGGAATCGGGTCGCCTCACGGTGCCGCGCCGAATGGCTTTCTTTGGCGTCGCCAATGAGAACGACCCGGCGACCCGCTTGAGTTCTGAGCTCTTGATCTCGCCCTTGCTCGAGCACGTGGGCGAGCAACAGCCGGATTGGCAGGTTCAGGCTTTTCTCAAGGATCGAGCTTATAAGTCGGATCTGGCTGGACTGTTAGGCGGCGCCGAGACGCCGGCCTTGTTATTCACCGCCAGCCACGGGATGGAGTTCCCGGCCGGCGACCCACGGTGGCGACCACATCAGGGAGCGTTGTTATGTCAGGACTGGCCGGGGCCCGAAGCTTGGAGTGGCCAGGGCTCGATTCCTCAGGATTATTATTTTGCTGGCGATGACCTGGACAGCGACGCCGATCTATCCGGTTTGATCGGTTTTTTCTTCGCGTGTTTCGGATGTGGCACCCCGTCTCAAAGCTCTTTTTCGACGGCCGATTTTGAGGATCATGGCGCGTCCTATGCCTTTCTCTCCAGTCTTCCCACGCGCATGCTGTCAAACCCCGGCGGGGGTGCCTTGGCGGTCATCGGTCACGTCGAGCGAGCCTGGGGATGCTCCTTCGCCTGGCCTGGAGCCGGTTCTCAGACCGCCGTCTTCGAAAGCACTCTCGATCGCTTGCTACTCGGTCATCCGGTGGGCTCTGCGGTCGAATATTTCAATGAGCGCTACGCTGAGCTCGCCACGATCTTGACGGACATGAAGGAGGAAGCCGAATACGGTGGCCGGGGGGAGGCCCGGGATCTGGCTCGGATGTGGACGGCTCACAACGACGCCCGCGACTATGTGATCCTCGGCGATCCAGCGGTGCGTCTGCCTCTGGCAATAGGGTCGACTCATCAAAGTCGACTACGATAGGCTTCTCTTAGGCGAAACACAGGAGTGCGAAAGCGACGATGGCCAATACATATACTGCGATCACAAAGCTAGATGGCGATTGGTGGATTGGGTGGATCGAAGAGGTACCCGGGATTAACTGTCAGGAAAGAACCTACGAGGAGCTTCTAGAGAGCCTCAAAGTCACCCTGAAGGAGGGCCTGGAGCTCAATCGGCAGGAGGCGATTCAGGCAGCTGTTGCAGGATTCACCGAAGTGCCTGTCACTATATGAAGCGGCATACGCTGCTCAAGCATCTTCGCAAGCATGGATGTTTCCAGTTGCGTGAAGGGGGGCGGCATTCATGGTGGCTAAATCCCGGACAGAATCGGCGATCTTCCATACCTCGTCACAGCGAGATCAAAGACCAGTTGGCGCGGAAGATCTGTAAGGATCTAGGGATTCCGTTTTTGAGATAGGTCTACCGACCTCATGCCGGCGTGATCGGACCTCGAGTCGACGGCGAGACGACAGACCTGAATCGTCGACCACCACGATCTCGTGCTCGCCTGGACGAGGCAGCCACCACAGGCGATCAGCGGCTGCTGCTTGCCCCAGGAATTCACCATCGACGAACCAGGAGAGGGTCGCGTCCGGGTTGTTGCTTTCGGCCTGGAGCGGAATCTCCTGATCGGAGGCGGCGACCCCTGGGAGCAGCACCAGGATCTGGCCGGCAGGAGGCGACAGAATCGATGGCGGTCGACGGCGGCCGGCAGTCTCGCACGCGGGATCCAGGGTCGGTGGCGACGGCAACCAGCGGTGGCGTTGCGAGAGGAAGCGGCGAATGCTCGCCGGCCAGACGACGTAGTTGCGGGTCTCATAGTCGCGACCCGCACGACAGGAGGGGTTGAGCGCCAGGCCGGTGGCGACGTCGACGTCGATCGCTTGATGGTAAGGGCAGCGGTGGGTCGGCACCTGGTGGCGTAACGCCAGCGCATGTGCTCGTTCGATGCAGGCGCGACTGGGTAAGTAGCCGGAGTAGGCGCAAACCTCGACCCGTTTCAGATCTCCTGTAGGTCGGTTGACGATTTGCGGCAGGGAGCGATCGGCGGCGGCTTCGAGCAGATCGAAGAGCAGGGGGCCGGCGGCCTCGGCGCCCACCAGATCGACGCTGGGGGTGTTGTCGAAGTTACCGAGCCAGACGACGGCGGTGTGCTCCGGGCCGGAGCCGGCGGCCCAGGCGTCGCGATGGCCGTAGCTGGTGCCGGTTTTCCAGTGGATCGCAGGCGGCGCACCGGACAGCCGACGCCGGGACGGAAAGTCCGGGCGATCGCGACGGGTCAAGGCCCGACGCGTGAGGAACGCACTGCCGCGGGAGAAAATCTGCTCCGGCATCTCTTGAGAGTCTTCGGCCAACCAACGCAGGGGTCGTTGTTGACCATCGCGGGCCAGGCTGGCGTAGAGCGAGGCGAGCTCCAGCGGCGTGATCTCGACCGAGCCGATAGCTGCGGACAGACCGTAGTAACCGGGCTCGGAGCGCAATCGCCGAGCGCCGCTCGCCCGCAAGGTGTCGATGAAACGCCCAACACCGACGCGTCCCAGCAGTCGCACGAACGGAATGTTCAGTGAATGGGAAAGTGCGTCTTCGAGTGAGATCAGACCGGTGAAGTTGCCGTCATAGTTGTCCGGGGCGTAGTCGCCGTAGACCGTCGGCACGTCGGGCACCAGATGTTCCGGCAAGGCCAGGCCACGATCGATGGCGAGGGCGTAGATGAACGGCTTAAGCGCGGAACCGGGAGAGCGCGCGGTGTCGAAGCCGACGATTTGGCCGCCGTGTTCTTCGTCAAAGAAATCGAAGTTGCCGACCAGGGCGCGGACCTCGGCGGTTTCATGATCGACGATCACCGCCGCCCCATTGTGAATGCCCTGATACGTCATCTCGCCTTGGGCGCCATGCATCTGGCGCTCGGCCATCAACTGCAGACCGCGGTCGAGGGTGGTTTCGATTCGTGCGCTCGGGGTCGCTGCCACCGTGGCTCGCTGGCGCAGCCAAAAGGCGGCGTGCGGAGCGTGGCGTGGCAGGGGCCGAATCGTTTCTGGGACCGGCGCTGATCGCACGGCGGCCAGACTCTGTGCGGCGTTTGACGCGCTGAGCCCGTTCTCGGCACGATGGAAGACTCCATGATCGAGCAACCAGCCGGCGATCTCATCGCGGGCCTCGTGCAGGTTGTCAGCGTTGGCCTTCGATGGGTAGCGCGAGGTCGGCAGCTGAGGCACCGCCAGCAAGACCGCGATCTCATCCAACGATAGATCGTGCGGGCCGTGGCCAAAGTAAGCGTAGGACGCGGCTTCCACCCCCTCCACATTGCGGCCGAATGGAATAAAGCTGAGGTAAGCGGCGAGAATTTCGCGTTTCGACAGCCGCATCTCGAGTTGCAGGGCACGCAGCGCCTCGGTCGCCTTCGAAGCCAGGGTTCGAGGGCGTGGCTCGAGCACTCGCACCAATTGCATGGTCAGAGTCGAGGCACCGGTGGCAACGCGCCTATGGCGTAGATTGACCACCACCGCTCGGGCGACCGCGATCGGATCGACGCCGGGGTGGTAGAAGAACCGTTTATCTTCGAAGCGCAGCAGAGCGCTCAGGTAATCGGGATCGAGCGCGCCAGCTTCCGGCTTGTCCAAGCCTTCCGGATCGATCGCCATGCGGTACTTGTCGTCTGGGGAGAGGAAGACATAAGCCGGTGAACCATCGGCGAAAGCAACGACCGTCGATGGTGCCTCGACCAGGCGATCCGGGAGTGGGATCGAATGGGCGAGAAAGAGCAGTAGAGCGAAGAGGATGGCAAAGGCGGCTGCAGCGGGAATCAGCAGCCTCTTTGCAAGCGCACGCAGTCGGATTCCCCCCTCGGATCCCCTCTCCCTCCGGGAGAGGGTGTGGGGTTCTGGGGAGAGGGTATGTGATTCGGCTCGACTTCGGGCCGAGTTGGGATCTCCCGCTGTCCGCTGGAAAAGGTCCGCGCCCGCTGCCCGCGTCTTCGGATCCTCAACGGCGCTGTGTTCTGTGATCAACGTCGACTTACTCATTAGCCTGGCCCGTATCCAGCGGCCTCGGGAGATCCCAACTCTGGTCCCCTCTCCCCTTGGGGGAGAAGGTTAGGGCGAGGGGCTTCATTCAGCCCCCGTTACCTCTTGCCAAGGCCCACGAATTTCCACTTTCGCCATCCCCTCCCGAGCCCAGACCCGCGGGTCATACATCGCTTCCGCCTCGACAGGTGGAATGGTGAAGCTTCCCGCGGTGACCGCGCGGGCCGCATAGACGACCTTGCGCGTCGCTCCCTGATCCAGGTGACCGAAGAGCTCGATGCGGTCATCCCGCAGATCCATATGGTCGACCTGCCAAAGGTCCTTCGCCTCCAGCCAGCCAGCCGTCGCGTCGCGGCCGAGGCGCGGATTCTCGATCTCCCAGCCCGCCGGCACCCGATCGACCAAGGCGATGTTGGCGATCCGCTCGGAGGTGACGTTGCGCATCGTCAGCTCGACGTAAACCACGTCACCGAGGATCAGGCCACCGGCCAGATCGATCGGCTGTCCCGCAGCATCGATGTAGCGCCGCCGGATCGACAGACCCTCGCCGCCCGTCTTCCAGTCGGGAATCTCGCGCACACCCTCGGACGAAACGACCAAGTACAGCTTGCCCTCGTCCTTCGTGGGTACCTCCAGCTCCAGCTGGTCGTATTCGCTGGCGCGGGCCAGATTCCAGGTTCGATCGCTATTCTTGTCGTTGGGCTGCGGCGTCAACCGTCGACCGCCGGCGACCAGGCGCGGGGGGTCGAAGCTCTCAGCGCCGGCTTCGACAAACTTGCCGAGGCCGGTGATGCCCCAAACCAGCTCTTGGGTGGTGTACCAGGAACTCTTGCGACCGCGCAGGGCCTCGGCCACCAGATCAGCGAGCAACTCGCCTTCGCGCTCGCGGCCGAAGAGGTCGACGAAGGTCGATAGCATGAAGCCGCGACGCCGACGGTCCGAGTAGAACGACCAGCCGTTCTTGCGACGGTCACTGACCGGGCTCAGGTCCAGCCGCTTTAAGTCGGCCTCGTAGCGATGGTCACCGGCCAAGTGCAGCGCGGCTCTAAGCATGAAGGCGTGTTCCCTGACTTCGTGCGCGGGGTTGTCAGGCATCTGCTCGATCAATCGTTCGATGCGAGCTTTGCGTGCGCGACCGCCCCTAGCGAGCACGAAGTGCAGATAAGGCTCGGCGTCGCGGCTATACCAGTCCTCTTGATGACGGCCGGCTTCATAGAAGTTGGTGATCCGCCGATCCATCCAGTCCAAAGCTTCGTCGATGCGATCCTGTGCGACGGGATAGGTCAGCTTCTGGGCGTCAAGCAGCAGATGGGTGGCGTAGGCCGTGCCCCAATAGGAAGGCTGGGTCGAGCCGGGCCAGTAAGCGAAGGCACCGTCCGGCGTCTGCATCGACAGCAGCCGCCGAATGCCATGCATCACCAAGTCCTCAACATCCTGGCCTTCGAGCAAGGAGGGGTCGACGCTCTCGATCAGGCTAGCGAGATAAAGCAGCGGCCGGGTCGAGGAGGTCGTTTGCTCGAGGCAGCCATAGGGATAGCGCACCAGGTGCTTGAGATGATCGAAGGCGTCAGCGTAGGGGTTGTTGGTCACCCACAGGGTCGAACGCTCGGATAGCGGCAGCCAACCGTCGAGGTAGGGTGTCAGATCGAGATCCCCTTCCTCCAGCTCGAGACGCTGCACCTGTCGACTCTTGGGACCGGCGGGCAGGAGCGGTACCTCGGAGGTCTCCGCCGACTCGAGGTCGCCGGAGCGAGCCACGACTCGCAGCTTGGCGGCCCCGACCGGCACCCGGGCCCGGGCCCGGAAGACGACCGACTCCCCGACACCTTGGTCGAGGGTGAGGGTGCGCTTCGAGTCGCCCAAGATTTCCACCGGCGCGGGCTCACCGGCCGCTGCGTCCAGGCCAGCGACGGCGAGGGCTTCGGACTCCAGCTCGACTTCGACCTCGCGCCGCTCGCCCGAGAGGTTGGTGACATGGACCGGCAGGCGAATCTCGTCGTCGCGGGTCATGAACCGTGGCAGGGTCGCTTGGACGACCAGCGGATCGCGTACCGTGACGCTGGTATCGGCGTGGCCCATGCGCTGACCGGAGGCGGTGACCGCCATCACCCGCAGCTCACCGCGATATTGCGGCACGTCGAAGCCGACTTCGAGACGGCCGGAGTCGGGTACCTCCAGCAGGCCAGACCACAGCGCCACTGGCTTGACCGGCTGCACGCGACCGAGGGCGCCCACACCGTCGCCGCCGGCGACGTCCGACGGACCAACCGGCGGCACCAGCAGTGACCAGCCGATGGTCTCGAAGGTTTCGACCGCCAGGGCGCGACGGGTGAAGATGTCCTGGAACGGATTCGGACTCTGAAAGCGGGTGAGGGACAGGATGCCCTCATCGACCGCGGCGACCGTCGCATAGATCGGCCCGCGGGCTCCGCCCCCGTCCAGCGAGCCGACGTCGAGCTGCACCGTCAGGCGGGAATTCGAGCGCACCTCGGACGGTGCGTCGAGCGCCAGCGAATGGCTGAACTCCCGTGGCTCGACGGTGACCGAGCGCACGCCAAAGGCGCGGTCCGGCAGGTAAGCTTCGCGGCTGTCGAGGTGGGGATCCTTGACCAGGAAAGCGGTGACATAGACGTTGGGGGCGAAGTCCTCCAGCTCGACGGACCACTCGGTGTCGCCGGCCTCGACATCGATCCACTGGCTCTCAACGATGCGGTCGGTCTCGACGGTTAAGAGCGCCCGACCGCGATAAGGAGCCTTGAAGCGGACCGGGAAGCGCTCACCGATCGCCGCTTTCTCCGGCGCCTCGAGCGCCACCCAGGCGGGCTTGCCGGGTCGCGGCGTCTGGTCGACCTCGGTTTCGTCCGGCGCCCAGTAATACCAGTCGCCCCGACCCTCGAGCTCGAGATCGGTGCGGGCCGAGCCGGCCGACGCCCGCACCAGGAACGCGACCGCGTCGCGCTCCGGCTTCCAGGAGGCGCGAAACTTGCCGCCCGCCACCGTCGCGGATGCCTTCGCTTCGGTCACCGGTCGCAGGTAGCGACGGTAGGTCTCATAACCGCGGGCCTCGTCGTAATACCAGCCGTATTCGGACTCCAGACGGATCAACTCCAGCTCGACCGTCTCGACATCGGTGACCGGTCGACCCTGCCAGTCGACGGTAACGCCTTCGACCACCAGCTCGCTGCCCGTTTCGACCTTGGTGGTACCCGAGTCGAGACCGATGTAGAAACGCTCAGGATGCACCGGCGCGGTCGCCCGGTTGACTGTCGTCCGGCCGCTGCCGGACTCGAACACCGCGGCACGGGCGATCAGCTGGGCCGGGCCGCGAAAGCCGCCGGAGCGACCACCGCCCGGGCAGCTGTAGGTGCCTTGGCCTTCGGCGTCGAGCTCGGCGGTGACGGTGCCGAGCACCAGCGGTCGCACCGGGCTGGTTTCCGGACGCCAGACACCATAATGAAAGCTGGCGTTTTCCGCCGGCTCAAAGCTCGACGGCGCGATCTCGCAGGCCACCTCAACCTTATGGTTCGCCGGCACGCCGCCGAAGAGATACCGCGAGCCGACGTCGACCGCCATCTCCTGGCCGAAGAGGTACTCGGCGGTGACCGGTTGGACTTCGACCTTCATCCGCTCCGGCACGAACTCTTCGACCTGGAAGCGATACTCGCCGATCTTCTTCTCGGCGACTTCGAGCACGGCGACGTAGCGACCAGTGGCGGCGAAAGCCGGAAAACCGACGTCGAGCTCGACGTAACCCGCGGCGTTCGCCGATAGCGTCGTGCGTTTGATCGTCTTGCCCCGTGGATCGATCAGCTTGGCGACCACCGGCATGTCCGCCGGGGCCGCCGTATGATCCTGCTGGCGAACGATCGCCGCCAGGTGGGCGGTCTCGCCGGGTCGATACACCCCTCGATCGGAGTAGATCGCAGCACGATAAGCGACCTTGTCTCGATAGGGAGCGCCTGAGATGCGCGCTTCCTGGACTTCGGCCTTGAGCTCGGCGAGCTTGAGGTAGGTCAGGTCCTCGCCGGCAAACGCCATGACGGCAAAAGGCTGGCTGGGGTCGACGTCGCCTGCGGAGGGCGTCAGGTCGCAGCCGCCGTCGCCCTCGGTCCGGCATGACGCCATGACGTAACCGCTCTTGCGGATCAGGCGCAGCTCAGCGCCGCGAATCGGGTCGAGGGTCTCGGAGTGCAGCGCCCAGCCGCGCAGGCCGGGAGCCCCCTCGCCTTGGCCCTTCGCCCGTTTCGCCACCAGGTGCAGGTCGGTCAGCAGGATGCGGGCGGTGTCGCGAGCTTTGCCGGCGATCAGACGCAGCTCGAGCAGGCCTTTGGTCTCGGCAGGCACCAGCGAAGCGAGGTCGACGTAGGTGGTGGTTTCGACGTCAGAGCCGCCGCGCAGCGGGATCTCCTGCCTCAGGATCAGATCGCTGGTGCGTTCGCTAGCGGCTTCGCTCTCATCGTCGCTCATCCAGAACACCAGGTTTTCCGGCGGCACGTGGCGCACGGAGAGGGTGGCGCTCGACAGGTTGAGGTGACGCACTGGTAGCGACGTCCAGGCAGCCCGCGGCAGGTAGCGACCTTTGGAGACGAAGCGCACACTCGGGCTGCGGGCCGGCACGCTGAAGTCGGTGGTGTAGGCCTGGTGCAGCATGCCGCCGTCGGCGGTGCGCACCCCGGCTTCGATACGCAGGTGGTAGCTGCCGCGCTCGAAGTCGCCGAAGATGCGAAAGCCGCCGCCCGCCGGTGACACGGAGAAGTCCACTTCCGGCTCGAAGTGAACGCCGAAGGCCGCGTCGGCCTCGTCGAGCTGGCAGCGAGTGGAGAGCTGGTAATAATTCTGCTGGGTGCGATCCCAATAATGACGTCGAGATTTGACGGACGAGTCGTCGCAGACCACCTGCACGTAGAAGCCGCTCGCGCCCTCGGTCCGGTAAGCGTCGAGGATCTTGGCCACCGGCCCCATCGCCAGATCGACCGAGGCGGTGGTGCGTCCGGCCCGCTGCTTTGGGTCGATGGCGCTCGGCGTGCCGTCCTCGAGCCCAAGGTCGAGGCGGCTGCCGCCCTGGATCAGGTCGCCGGTCAGCTGGGCGAGCACGGTGTGCCGCTGAGGGCCGGGCCGAAAGCGCACGCTGGGCTGCCGTCGCGCACCGGACTGGGGATCGGTGATCACCAGTCGGGCGCGTTTTTCTACCTCGCGGGGGCTGACCGGGCCGGAGAACACCAGATGGGCCTCGGCTTTTTTCTGTGGGTAGTCGATGCTGGCCAGCGAGAAGCGGGTGAAGGCGAATCCCGGGGTGGTGAAGACTCGGACCCAACGTCCGGATTCCGAGGCTTCGGCAGGCGCTTCGAGCACTCCGGTCGGAGTCTCCAAGGCTTGCAGCTCGACGGTATAGGTGGTGGTGGGAGCAAAGCCTTCTGCGGGCTCAAAGGTCAGGGTCGAGGTGCCGGTGAAGCTCAGCTTGCCTTCGACGTCTGGCTCGATTCGAAGCACCGTGTCGTCGCCGGCCTCTTCGCCGATCTCAGCGTCCGCGATCACCGACTGGGCGAGCTCGATGACGATCTTGTGGGGGCCGACGTCATCTTCGCCGACCTCGCGGATCACCGGCGCCAGGACCTCCGGGCTGAGCTTGGGTGGCGGGCTTTCCGCCGCAGGTTGGCCAGCGGTGTCGACCGGTGGCGGACCGGGGGAGGGCGCTTCTGTGGTTTCTCGTGAGCAGGCGACGCCGAGCAGGGCGATGCCGAGCAAGACGATGAGGGGGCAGGTGGTGATTGTGGCTCGTCCCAGCATCTCGAGATCCTCCTGATGAGTGCGACGTCGTCGACCGACGACTTCAGTGTACCCCCTGCCTGAGGCGCGATCGTGGCGGAATGTGGAGATTCTGTGCCGAGTTCAAACCCTTGGCTGATTTTGAGCGTCTTATAGGAGCAACGCTTGATAGCGGCTCAGTCACAAATTCTAAGGAGAAGCCATGAAGATAGTGTCTTGCCTCGCGTCCATCCTCCTCGCTTTCGTACTCACGGTGCCGGCCTTCGCGGATGATTGCGACTTCACCGAGCCACGCGAAGAGTCGATCGACGCGTCCGGCGTCGAGCGGATCGAGATCGACGCGGGCGCGGGTTATCTGCGGGTGATCGGTGAGGAAGGTGCCTCTCAGGTCTTTGCGGAGGGTGAGGCCTGTGCCTCGAGCGAGCGTTTGCTGAAGGATATTCAGCTGGTCGTCGAGCGCTCCGGTGATCGCGTCCGGATTGCCGCCGACATTCCCGACAGCAGCTGGGGGCGCTCCACGGCCCGTTTGAATCTCACGATCCAGGTGCCGGCTTCGGTCGAGGTCGATATCGACGACGGCTCGGGTGAGATCGAAGTGCGGAATGTCGCGGAGCTTCAGATCGACGACGGCTCGGGTGAGATCGAGGTCGAGGACGTGGCCGGCAATCTGGACATTGACGACGGCTCGGGTGAGATCGAGGCCTACCGGATCGGCGGCGAGGTGCGCATTGAGGATGGCTCGGGTGAGATCGAGCTGCGCCGGGTGGGCTCGGTGCTGATCGAGGATGATGGCTCGGGTGAGATCGATATCGAAGAGGTCGAAGGCGACGTCATGGTGCGCTCCGATGGCTCGGGCTCGATCGTGGTGCGGGACGTCGGTGGCGATTTCACCGTCCGTCGCGATGGTTCCGGCGGTATCCGTCACGATGGCGTGGCCGGGCGGGTCGACGTACCTTACGACGATTGAAACTGGCGGAAAGTTAGCCGATAAGCGAAGGGCGGCCCTCGGGTCGCCCTTTTGTGTCGAGCAGTCGGTGGCGTTCGCCACCGCTCGTCTATCGGTAGTGTTTCAAGTCGATTTCGATCACCGCCGGCTTGGCAGCGTCGACGGTAGCGCCATAGCCCTCGACGTCATGCACGATGCCTTTCGGTACCAGCTCGACCAGGGCGTTGTCTTGCCAGCCGTCGAGCTTGGCCTGGAGTGCGGCGACTCTTGAGCGGGAGGAGGTCCGTGATCTGCCGGTGTCGGTGAAGAAGAGGTCGCTGAAGTCGAGGCGGCGGTCTGAGATCACGACGTACAGTTTTTCAAGGCCGCTTTGACCGTCCATCATGAAATGACCACGGCTGGGAATCACGTGTGCCTGATTCGAGGCTAGACGGTTGTCGCGACCGGCGTGGGAAGTCGGAAATAGAAGCCGCGGCTCGCTGAGCCTTGAGCTGGAGTCGATTCGTTTTTTGGGATGGTAGCCGGCGGACACCGCGGTGACGGTGCTCACCTCGGTGCGATTGATCACATAAATATGGGTATTGCGATTGATCTCGAAGCTGAAGGTGAAACGGTCGCCGGTTTTGAAGGGATAGCTGGTGGAGACTCGGCGTTTGCGGCCGTCGTCGTCCAGCTCGATGTGAAATTTCAGGCCGCTACGTTGGTAGCGGTCGACGTCGTGATAGATGCCTTTGGCGGTGAGTTCGGGGGATGTGCTCTCCGCTGGACTGGCGGTGGCGGTTCCGAGGGCCGTCGCCGCAAAGATGAAGATGGCAAGGCCGCGTCTTAGGCGCGTCCAGGGTCCGGGGTGACGTGGTTCCATGATCTGTCCTCCTTAAGATCAGGCTCACTCTTTGAGTCTGCTTAGTGTGCGGCGGCGTGCCGGTCACCTCTTCGGCGCGGGGATAGGTGCCGAATGGCGATCTCTTCGATCAGTAGGGCGGCTTCGCCGTCTTTGGATTTGAAGCGGACTCGGGTCCGTTCGTCTTTGACTTTGCGTCGGTAGGTGGTGGCTCCCTGATAGCGATCGCGCAGATCGACGATCACCGACTCGGGGAACGAAACCTTTTTTAAGGCATAACGAGCTTCGAGCTCAGGGATCTGGCGATCGGCGAGGATCAGATAGAGGCGTTCGACGCCGCTGTGGTCGTCGAGGCGTAGCCAGCCTTCTTGCGGCCAGGTGAAGTCTTTACCACGGGCGAGTCGGTTCTTGCCGCGCATCGTGCGGCGATCGGGCAGGAGCAAGCGGAAGTCGCTGTCGTCTCGCTGGGCGACGAGGTAGACGTAGCACTCTTTGGTGGGGCGCAGGTTGATGCGGAAACCGTCGCCACTGTCCAGGCCGTCGAGCAGACTGGCGGCGACGGGATGTTTACCGTCTTGGAGTAAGAGGCTGTAGGAGACGCCGAGTTTGGTGGTGTCGGCGGTTGCGGAAATGGCGCTGAGGGCTAGGAGCAATGCTAGCGCCAGGGTGGGTTTTTTCATGGGTCCTCCTCGCGGGGTCGGTCTGTCTTTGCCGATGGGCGGTCGGAGGATAGATGTCGCTTGGGGGGTGGGCCTTGCAGGAATCTGTGGGAGTAGGGTCGTCAGGCTTCGGTTCTGACGTCGCCAAACTGGCGAGTTGAGTGTTCAGAATCTCGAGTGTCGGAAGCAAATCGACCTTTTCTTCGCTTCGACTCGCGCTGGTTTCGTCCTGGGTCGGGGTTGGCGGTAGTCAACGGGTTGTCTCCTGCGGGAGACTGCGATCCGAGGTCTTGGAAGGGTGTCTTCCCACTTTTTGGTCACGATCGGCGGCGATGAAAGTGGGTCAAAAAGTGGGAAGTTGCGATCGGCGGCGATGGAAGTAGGTCAAAAAGTGGGTCTTTGGCGGCGGTTTGTTGGCAGTTGGTGGGGCTGGCGTCAGGTGCGTCAGGATTGGATTGCTGTTGATTCAGTGGTTGTCTTGGATGGATGGCTAAATCTTCGTTAGGTCTGATGATGATGCTGACGCGGAATCCCTAGGCGCATTTTTGGTGCGAGATAGATTGTTGAAGTCGGGGTGGGAGCAAAAATGCGCGAGGGGCTGGAGGCGTCATCAGGGTCGGGACTTTGCCAGTGGCGCGTTGGGTGGTGCTTGACTGGAGGTGAGAATCGAGCGTAAATTATCTGGGCGATTGAAGAAAGAAGATTGATGAAAGCTTATTGGAGCGCTATGGACCCTGGCGCTCGGGTTAGGTCCGTGATGGCTGGGAGAATTTATGCGCACTTTGAAGACGCTGAAGCTGAGTCAGAAGGAGACCAGGGGACTGTTGAAGCGTTTCGGTCTGGGTTTTCTTGGTGTGCGGTATCGCTATGACGAAGACCGACTTGAGCACATGAAGACGGTGGAGTTGGTGGCCCAGTGTCGGCCTTCGGGGGTTGGGGCTGAGTGTGGCGCTTCGCGGAGTTCGGTAGAGCGCGAGACGGATGCTCAGAGGCGCTACGATCTAAGCTCTAACGTCGCGGGTCGTCAGGTGGCTTTGCGGGTCGGCTGGCGGGAGAGAGTTGCAGGGACGGGTGAAGTCGGCAGGTGGTCGTTGGGATCCGGTTCGGAAGGTTTGGGTGCTCCGGCGGGAGACGGTGGAGCGGTTGGGACTGTTGGGTCGATCGTTGGTGGTGGAGGTTTTTAGATTTAGGAACCTTGGGAAGTTCCTAAATGTAGGAACCTGATGGATAGAGGTAGGCGCCGGTGCCTAGATCTTGGAACCGCGGTGTCCGGATAAGCAAAGGTCGGCCAACATCTGCGTAGTCAAAAAACTGAGAGATGACTGATCTACAGCAGCAGAGTCTTGTGAAATTGGACACTCGCGCGGAGATCGTTCTTGCGTCAGGAGTCACAGACCTCCTTGCCGAGATTAGACCTCAATGGCGGGCGAAGTCTCTCATTCAGCGCGTAGAACGCCTTCTAGCCGTTGATCCAAGCAGTGCTTGCCAGCGGTTGTTTAATGCGGCTATTCATGATCTTCGCCAGAAGATACTCTTAGCCGGCGTCGACCTAGCGCAGGAGGCCGCGAAGAGAAACGGACTTCCTCCTGTCCAACGTGCTGAAGATGTCATCGAGAACTATTCTACAGCCCGAATAATCGACCTCGCCTATCGGATCGGGTTCTTGTCTCGTGCTGAGTGGCGTAGAGTCGAGCGATGCTATCAGATCAGAAGAGATCTAGAGCATGAGGACGATCAGTATGAAGCCGAGATTGAAGATGTCGTGTATATCTTCAAGACCTGCGTCGAGGTCGTTCTTTCACGGGATCCCGTTGAGTTAATCCACTTGGCGGACGTTGAAGAGCTAATCGAATCTCCAGAGAGAACGGCGCCTTCCGCCGAGTTCACTCGCGAGTACGAGCTCGCACCTGAGCCACGTCAGCAACAGATACTCGAGCATCTAGTCAAGACGGCGCTTAACTCAAAAAAGGCTGACATAATCCGGCAGAACTCTATGGATCTGCTACGAACCTTTTCAAGCCTGACGAAGAAGTCGGTTCAGATTGAGGTGGCTCAGCACATTCAAAAGCGCATTGGAAAGAAGCGCCTCGAGTTGGTCGTTGCGAAGGTGGCATCAGCAGCAGGGGTCCTTCCCTATTTAAAGCAGAAGCAGGTTAGGGAGCTTTATGAGTGGCTCCTTGGCAGACTTCGGGATGCAGGTCACCACTGGAAGCAGTTCGAGGCTCACGCGAAGATCCTTGATGACGTCGAAGATGTAGGAGGTCTTGGCACCTGTCCTAAGCCAGTGCGAGGCCAATTGGTCACCTGGCTGACTCTGTGTTTTATCGGAGAGTCGGGGGGCTATGGCCACTATGGAAGAAATCGTTCTGTTTTCTACAGCGACAAGGCCGTTCCAAAAATCGAACGAATGATGAAGGAAGCCGCCTTATTGGTCAGAGAGGATCTTGAAAGCGCAGCAGACGACAGGTTGGTCAAAGCCGCAACTAATAATAAGTTCGTCGCTCGTCGCCTTGAGGAGCTTCGAGACTTGGTCGATACGTCCTACGAAGAAAGAAGAGGCCAACCCGAGGCCGAAGCGGACGGCTGACGCCGCGCGCTTGGCTTGTGACGTATGCGGTCCACTGCCGAGAAAGCCGGTAACCAAGATGAACGCCGTCTAGCAGTCCGTGGTGAAGTCAGCCGCCTGCGAGAACGAGAGATTTTTCGCCAAGTCAAGACGCAGAACTATAGTCATACTGGAGTATTTTGCGGATTTTGCAATGCAGAGATGGCGAAAAAGATCCGTTCGCAGCGTAGACTGAGTTTTGCCACGGGCTGCTAGATAGAGAATACTTAGCTAGATATCATTCTCCAAACCGTAGTTTTAAAAGGATCGGTAGGGATGACAAAGAAAGAAGATCGTTTCGCAGTCGTTGGTGGCGGGATCTCTGGCTTATATGCGGCATGGCGCCTAGCACGAAGCGGCCACCGTGTTCTCTTACTTGAGGCACAGGACCGAATAGGTGGTCGAATCCTGTCGACATCCATTCCAGGGACCGATATTGTGGCGGAACTAGGTGCCATGCGGTTCACCGAAAGGCACAGCCTTTTGACTACCTGCATCAAAGAGATGGGGTTGGAAGATGTTAAGTTTGGTTTCGAGAAAACATGGTTTTACTATCTTCGAGGCCAAAGGTTCGCGGACGCTGACCTGCAGAGTGGCTACTGTCGTCAAGGCAACGCACCCATTCCTTACAAGGTTCACGGAGAGGCTTCTAGAACAAATTCAAAGAACGATGGTGCTAGGACACCTCTACAGCTAATGATCTCCGCAATCGTAAGCACACTGAAAGATCTCGATTTCAACGAAGAACTTTCAGACAGCGATCAAACGCGGCTGAAGCGGCAAAGCCTTGAGCTTGTCACCTCGAACCCGAAATGGGAGACGTTCACAGAGGTCGACTGGAGATTGATCAAGAAGTACGGTGAAATAAAGATGTCTCTTGCGGATAATGAGTACAAGGTGCGGTTGCGTGACACAGGCTTTTGGAACTTATTAGAACATTACCTCGGCAATGAAGGTTTCCAGCTGGTTCACGATGGCTTAGGCTACGAATCTATAGTAGGCAACTGGAACTCGGCCGAAGCCATCCCATGGTTTGTTGGGGAATTTTCGGGTCAGCAAGAGTATCGGACCATTCCAGGAGGCTTTGGCCGATTGGTTGAGAGCCTTGAGCATGAGCTGACCAAATTGGGAGTCTCGATTGAGAAGAATAGACTTGTGCTCGGAATTCAAAAGTTAGGCACGGAACCAGGCTCTCCGTGGATGGTAAAGTATAAGGACGAAAGCTCCGGCTTCGGGGGTGACTTGGTAGCCGATCATGTAATCCTTGCACTGCCGCGGAAACCTCTTGAGAGACTCAGAATCGAGGGCGAGACAGGGGAGTATGACGCGTGGGTAAATGTTCGTGAACAATACCTCCCCGCCGTAGTTCCTCATCGACTTTTCAAGGTGCTTCTCTTGTTCAGAAAAGCTTGGTGGCAGGATCTTGCTGAACAGGAAGGCGGAATCGGACAGAGGGAGAGTTGTCGCGTAATCACAGATCTCCCAATAAGGCAAGTGTACTACTACACGCCAAAATGGATTAAGGCCCACGCCCTTGCTCCCGAAGATGATGGCAGTAATGAGGATTGGGCCATGGTCATGGCTTCTTATAGCGATTCTCATTACGTTTCATATTGGCAACCCTTCGTCGCTAAACCAGGAGAGTCGCACAATGGTTTTCTGAATAGAAACGAAAGCGCTGACCTTCCGAGTGAGGTAATAGAGGACTTGAGCAACCTAGCAGAGAGTCTCGGCGTTCCTCCACGAATGATTCTAAAGCTTAGAGGACTCCTCGCGGACCTTCATAATGTTCCTGTGGAAGAAATTCCGATACCCATCATCGGAATTTACGCTGACTGGGGCAAGGATCCAAACGAACGAGGCGGGTGGCATAGCTGGGAGGTCGGCTATGACAGCAGTGATGTCGCAAAGATTCTAGCTATGCCTCTGAAGGGTGAAAGAGTCTACACATGCGGCGAAGCCTATTCCTGTGAGCAAGGCTGGGTCGAAGGAGCGCTACAATCCGCGGAGAGAGTACTGAAGCTGTTGGATATTGCCCCCGATTTACGGTGTCAGAGACTATGAGCGAGCCTGACGCTCGGGGCTGACCCGAGCGTTCCAACGACGGGCTCTGCGAGTCTGCTGAGAGCAGACCGCCCTCGAATTGCGGTGCCAGGTGCAGTCAAATATCAGCCAATTGCGGTGCCAGGTGCAGCCAATTGCGGTGCGCCAATTGCGGTGCTGCCAATTGCGGTGCCGAATTGCGGTGCCGGGTGCAGTCAAATATCTGCAAGTCAAGGACTTGCGGCTGATCCGCGAAATTAGCGTTCTTCTCGGTTCGGTCAAGCAGCCAGAACGGTCAATTCATGCCCCTGTACTGGTTCAGCGGAAAAGCGACTTTGGGGTTTCGTGACTTACGGAATCATCGCGGGTAGATCAACGGCAGAATCAGAAGCAGAGCTGGGTAGGGCATGAGCATTTAATCGTCGCCGTCGGCGGCGCTTTTCCCTGGCCTCCTCGAGTTTTCGATCTCTTCGAGCCCAGATTTCGCGCTCCTTTCCGGCCAGCATATCCGCTGGCGTGATGTAGCCGATAGCGCTGTGGAGACGAACGTGATCATAGTGCTCGACGAAGCGAGCGATCACCTGGCGAGCTTGCTCGGGCTCTGAAGTGTCAAAACGTCGAAGTGCGTCATGTTTGATCGTGCGATGGTAGCGCCCGATCTTGCCGTTGGACTGAGGGTAATAAGGCGAGGTTCGCACGTGAGTCATGCCCGCCTCGCGGATGAAGACCTTGGAAGTCGCGAGCGATGAAGGCCGAGCCGTTGTCGGAGATGATTCGCGGACGAGCCTCGGGAAACTGCTCGCGGGCTCGCTGCAAGGTGATCTCCGACCAAATGAGGTGACACAGATTTCGCAAAGGGACGAGCGGATCGTGGCGCAGCGCTGCGCGATGACGCTTTCAGGCGGCGCTGAAGTCCGAATTCCTCTCCTAATTGATGTGTCGCTTCTCAGGAAGGCGAGTCGTGGGTCAAGAGGCGCTCCCGGGCGCCTTCCGCGAACGCACTTCTCCCTATCGAGCTACAGATTAGGAATGGAGATTTAGGATCCGATCGCCGCGGGTTTCGACCAGGATCCCGCGGCTCAATGTCAAGGCGGCTGGCCTCTTGGGAAGGCGACGAAGGGCAATCCGGGCGGAAAGGTCCCCTCGGGAAAGGAAGCTAAGCGGTCGCCGGCGCGCAGGCGCTCCGCGGCCCGAGCATGCTCCGCGACCACCCAGGTGTAGGCGTAGCGCATCGCTTGGCGGACACTCTTGCGTCGGGCGTGGAAATCGGGGGCTGGGGAGCGGTCGCGTTGGGTGGGTCGGAAATGAGGATCGACCTGCATGACAGCCTCGGCACCGAGAAGCTGCTTCCCAGTTGCCCGCCGCTCTGCTGCGGCCTCTCTCTCAAGTTCCCGAATCAGCTCTTTTGCCTGGCGACGAACCTCTTTGATCGGTAGATGACGCCAGCATGGCAACGTGTCGAGGAACACGGTCTCCTCGGTCGCGTACTCGTAGCGGCCATGGTGCTCGCCACGGCGGTGGGCCGCGAATTCTTTGCTCCGGTCGAACCACCAGCCGCGGAGGAGATGGTCGCGGGTAAGAGCGCGTGCACTATGAACGCCAGGCCACTGGATCGCTTTTTCGACCAACTGCTCTTTGACGCCAGCGCCGAGCAGATACCGCAGGCGACGGATTTGATCCTCTTCTTCGTTGCTGACCTGGATCGCTCGGTAGCGGCGCTCCTGCATTTTGCCAGGCCAGTCGTGGAGACGGCCAATCTCGTCTGAAATATTGCGACCGACATGGCGCATAAAGGCTGCCATCTGCTCGGCATCCTCCGGGACCACGAGGAGGTGGGCGTGGCTTGAGAGCACTGAGATGCCGACGATCGACATCGAGTAGAGTCGCTGGGCACGCCCGACGACGCCGAGCACGAGCTCGTTGACGCGTCCGCGTTTGTCGGGGCGTAGGAGATAGCGGCCCTGGATCATGTTGATGGTGATCTCGATCAGGGCGCCGTTTTCCGGCACGTAACGGAGTGGCCGACTCATCGTCGGCGGCGACCATGAGCTGGGGTTGGTTGCTTGGCGTTGGCTGGCAAGTGGCGTCTCATCTCAATAGAGATGAGACGTAAAACGGGTCTTCGTTCTGCAGCAGACGGAGAAAAAGAATACGAAATGGTGCTCTAGGTGCTCTCCCGTTGCCTTCTTGACTGCCTTCTTGACTAAGTGGCCTTCTTGACTGCCTTCTTGACTGCCTTCTTGACTGCCTTCTTGACTAAGTGACCGGCACCTTACCCCGGCGGCAATCTCTATGTCGGTAGTGTGAACACGGGCCAGGTCCTGCGATACAACGGCATGACGGGCGCATTCATCGACGAGTTCGTCGGCGATGTGGGTCCGAGACATCTCATGTTCGGATCAGATGGCGATCTCTATGTCAGTACCGGGAGTCAGGTCCGCCGGTATGACGGTACGACGGGAGCATTCATCGACGTGTTTGCCCAGGGGGCCTCGGTCTATGACGAATTTCTGTTCGGTCCGACGGGGGATCTGCTCGCCACGGGCCTGTTCACCGACGACATTCAACGCTTCGACGGCACGACCGGAGATTTTGTCGGAGTCTTTGCGTCGAAGCTCGGGCTCGCCACGCCGAAGGATCTTGGCTTCGGTCCGGATGGCAACCTCTATGTGGCTAGCACCACGACTGGGGGAATCCTGCGTTTCGATAGTAGCTCCGGAGCCTTGATCGATCTCTTCGCCGCCAACCCGGTGTCAATCTTCAACCTGCGAGATTTCGTGTTCGGCCCCGACGGAGACCTCTATGCGACGAGCGACAACTTTACGGACGCGAGGGTGCTGCTCTTCGACGGTTCCACGGGGGCGTTCGTGGAGGAGTTCATTCCGGCCCCCGTCGGGGACTCTGCTGCCACCCAGGGCTTGATCTTCGGTCCGGACGGCAATCTCTATGTCGGCAGCCGAGGGATTACTTCAGGTACCCACGAAGTCCTGCGGTTTGACGGCGTGACCGGCGACTTCATCGACATCTTCGTGCCGGATGCCAGTGGTGGACTGAGATCTCCCGAAGGTCTGACATTCGGTCCCGACGGCAACCTCTACGTTGCCAGTCAGTTCAGCGATTCAGTGCTGCGTTATGATGGCGCCACGGGGGCTTTTATCGACGCGTTCGTGCCCCCGGGGCTGCTGCTCGCCCCTTCAGACCTGGTTTTCGGTCCCGAGGGTGATCTCTTCGTCAGTAGCTTTGGCCATGATCGCGTGCTCCGTTTCAACGGGACCACCGGAGAGTTCATCGACGAGTTTGTCCCGTCTGGAGCTGGTGGCTTGTCCGGGCCGAACGGTTTGACCTTCGGGCCGGATCTCAACCTCTACGTCACCGGCAAGTCCAACAATGCGGTGCTTCGGTACGCTGGTCTCAGTGATATCTTCGCCGACGGCTTCGAATCTGGAGACACCACGGCCTGGTCGATCACGGTGCCGTAGTCCCCAACAGTCGGTTTCAGGGCTGCGCGAACGCCGAGGATTCGGGTCTCTGATCTCTCGATGCTCAAACTTCGCTCGACCTGACCCCGGACCGACGCGAAGCTCTACCGGGAATCAGGGAGGCTGGCCACGTGCTCGCGCCAAAAACGCTTTCCGGCGAGCCGGGAAGACGTGGTCAGTGACTCCAAAAGCTCACCAGTGACGTCGATGGACATCTGAAGTGACTCGCAACGCCCATCGACGAAGCCGATGGGCGGCCGAAGTGAGGTAGCAGACTGGCCTCTGGCGGGAACCGATGGCGGCTCATAGGAGTCTCTTCTCCATAGCTCGAGGTGGCAGGTTCGCACCTTTGAACTCGTCTGGGCGCCGCGTAGATCATGCCGCTGGCAATCCGAGCCAGAAAGGAGAGATGATGAATCTCAAACGTGTTCTGCTGACCGGAATCGTGGTCTTCGTTGCCTACGGAGCGATGGCCGTCTTGGTACACGGTTTCTGGCTGGGGCCGAGTTACTCGAGCCTTATCGGCAATGTCTGGCGGCCGCAGGCGGAGCTCACAGCCAATGCCTGGATCATGCACGGCACGACACTTATTTTCAGCTTCATCTTTGCTTACCTCTTCGCCAGAGGGTACCGGGGAGGAGGCTGGCGGGAAGGGGCGTGGTACGGCTTTATCGCTTACTTCTTTGTCGGCTTCCAGGCAGTCTTTCACGCCTATGCCACCTACCCGCTGCCGCTCGATCTGGCGCTCAAGTGGTTCTTCTCAGGCCTCCCGATGTTCGTCATCCTGGGGGTCCTGGCGAGTCTGGTCTACAGGAAGAACTAGCGCGCCTCCCCCAAATTACGCGGCCAGGAAAGGGAGGTTGGCCACGTGCTCGAGCCAGGAGCCCCGATTTACGGTCCCCGAGTTACGGTGCCAGGTCAGTCAAATAGCAGCCAGGTAAGTCAAATGACTGCTAGCCGTTGCTTGCTGTGCTAGGACTTGACGGTTACGAGGTCAGAGCGTAAAAATCAGTCTAGTCTTAGTGGCAGAAGCTTAGTCGTGGGAGCTTTTAGTGGTGGGAGCTTACGATGAGCGTCCGTAGGGTCGATAGACGCTCTGGCGACGCTTGGACGCTCTGGCGATGCTATCGTGGTCGGGGATTTATGTGCACTTTGAAGACGTTGAAACCGGGTCAGGAGGGGCAACAGCGGATGCTGGAAACAAGTCTTCAAGCTCGAACTGCGAAAGGCCACAGTGTGCCTATTCGATCGATATCTTTTGTGATCTCGCTCGTGTCTCTGCTGGGTTTTTTGGCCTGCCGTCCTGCCTCCACAGATGCCGTCCATTCGTCGTCTTCGCCGAGCGTGCTCCGTTTGTCGGAGCTATTCGCCTCGGCGGTCGTAGAATCTCCCTTGACAGACATAGAGCCCGTCGAGTCGCTCAAACACTTGGCCGATGACATCACCGGTCAGGAGGTGTTCAGCCAGGGCTTCGATGCGTCTCCGAGGGGGATGCCTTGTGCCGTCAGGCCGAGACCGAGAGGGAAACGGAATGAGATGGCGCTGCACTGTGATTCTGAGCGCCTACGTCTCTCGCGCACATCGCCGAGAAGGCGACTCTTTGGGATTCCCGTCGAGTCGTCCACGTATTATCGACTCAGCAGAGCCGAATACAACAAGAGCGGCGGTTGTCTGGATTTAAGTATTGTCGAGGAGCCCAGGCAGGGGAGGCGCTATCGCCTCAAGTCAACAAGACATCGCTCTTCATGGCGCGACGGATCACTGGTGTTCTTGACCAGTCCGCTGACTCATACGCTGGCTGTCGAGGTCACGAAGGTGGCGAAGATGTCCGGGTGCGACATGTGGTTCGATGATTTTCGCCTGGAGAAGATGAAGCTAGATTTCAAGCAGGAGCTGTCTCTACTAAAAAACTATAAGAATGTGTCGCGTTCTGAAGCGCAACTCGGAGTCTTGAAACGTGGTCGCTTGTTGCCAACGGTGCCGATCAAAGCCTCTGGCGGAAGCATACAAGGCCGTGGATTTATTGATAATTACAGTTTCATGGACGGTCTCTTCGCACCGGCTCCAACCCGCCTCTTCTTTGATCTCGTGGTCCCGCACGCGGCTCGTCTCGATCTGAATTATGGATTGCTTGAGTCCTCAGCGTCCAATGATTGTGTGAGCTTTCAGGTGACGGTCCAGGCGGAGCAAGAAAGCCCACAGATCCTGCTGGAAGAGGTCGCTCGTCGACGCCCTGGAGAATTGTGGCATTGGCACGAAGCCCGTCTGGGACTGCAAGCATTTGCTGGGAAAAATGTTCGCTTGGCATTGGAGACGAGGGATTGTGGCAGCGGCCGGGGTTTTGGCGTTTGGGGCAATCCGATGATTGTGGCTTCACAAGATAGGGCGACTCGCCCTAATGTGATCATCGTCGCTGTGGATACCCTGCGTGTAGATGGCATTTCGGCGTATAAGGAAGCCAAGACACAGACCCCTGCAATAGACCAGCTGGCAAAGGACGGTGTCCTCTTCGAGCAAGCCATCAGCCAGTCCGGCTGGACACTCGCATCCTTCGCGTCTGTATTTACTGGCTTGATGCCAACCCGCCACAAAACCACGTCGATCAGTTCGCCGATGACATCTGAGCTCACGACTCTGACAGAGCTCTTTCGCGACGACGGGTGGACGACTCATGCCATCATGGCTAAGCCCGCGCTCTATGACGTGGGCATTGATCAGGGTTTTGACAGTTATTTCAACTTTCCTTCGGGATCAGTTCTTGCGGAAGAAATTCTTGCTAGGGCAAGGACTTGGTTGGAGTCGTACCACGATACGCGGTTTTTCCTGTTTTTGCATTTTAACGAACCGCACCAGCCATTTACCCAGCCCGCAGTCTTCGTCGATGAGGCAGACCATCAACAGCTTGAAAAGCTGGGCTTGCGAATGCCGATCATGGTGTACCATCGTGCTGCTGCCAATTTCAGCAGCGCCGGTGGCAGGAAGAAGATGTGTGTTGGATGTCGCCGCAAAGGTGCCTTTACGGACGATTTCAGGACTCTGGCGCGCAACTTATATTACGGTGAGACGAGATATGTAGACGAACAACTCGGGCATTTCTTGGAGGATCTCAAAGAGCGGGACATCTATGACGACACGATCATCGTGTTTCTTTCGGATCATGGCGAAGCCCTTTGGGATCATCTGGATTTCATGACTCATAGTAAGCGCTATTTTTATGATGAAGCCATACGGGTGCCATTGATCATCAAGCCGGCGCGCCAGTCGAACTTCGAGCGTGGACGAGTGGTCGCGGAGCAGGTCCGCTTATTCGACGTGATGCCCACGGTCCTCGGGCTTGCAGGTCTGGAAAGTGAAGGCTTGGAGCTGCAGTCCGACTCGTTGTTAGGGTTGCTTGAAAAAGACGGTCGGCGTGGCAGAGTCGCGATCGCAGAAGAGGGGCCTGGCGTCGGCATGGCGGTCCGGACGGACGGTTGGAAGTACATTCGCTCGAACATGCTGATCGGTGAGGAAGGCTTTGCCGAGCATCTCTATGATTTGCGCCGAGATCCGAAAGAGACGACGGATCGTTCGCAGGAGCGACCCGACATCCTTCGGTCATTGCGTGCGATCGGTTTGGATTCGCGCCTGCAGAGTGAAGGGGGAAAGTTTCTGGTCCTCCTTGGTGACGGCGCTTATCCAGCAGGATACAGGGTTCACTTTAGCCGAGGTACTGTTAAGAAAAGCAACGTGCTTTTTGGCTATCACGTCGGTGAGAGTATGAACAATTTTTCATATCATATGGCTGCATCGAAAGGTGATCCTCTGATCGCCATCATTCTGCTAGAAACCCAGCCCGAGACGGATTTCAATGTCCTGGTCAAGACTGAGACTGGGAAATTGCTACTCAATACGGAAGACGCTGCTACGGGCGCTAGCTTTCTTGCGTACCAGGCGGGCGATCTACAAGCGCTCGTGAGGGAGTTTAAAGCTGGAGTTTACCTATATGAGATCAAGAAGAGAGTGGTCAGCGCGTTAGAGCGTACCGCGATGGATGAGCAGCAATGGGAGTCGCTAAAAGCTCTGGGCTATATTGACTGAAGTGGATAGAGTGATCTCCGTTCGACCGGCGTACTTCGACGATGGCTTGCGATCAGCAGCAGCGGAATCGGTCGTCGAGTCTGGGAGACGAACGTTCACTCTTACTGCTTTTATCGCATAATTTGACTACACTCGAGACATCACATCATTCAACTACGCTCAACACCAAGGGAGGTTCAAACTCATGCGCATGTTTTTCGCTTCGCTAGGAATGCTGGCGATCGTTGGCGCGGTCCTGGGTCAGGTGGTCGAGCTGGGCGACCAGTTCGGGGTCGCCGACGAGCCTGGCTTAGGTGGCCTGATACCTGCGACGGCGATGGATTCTGCCGGCAACTTTGTCGTGGTCTGGGGCGCGACTTTCGGCGTGCCACTGGACCGCATCGGCGCTCGGCGCTTCGCCGCCGATGGCTCGTCGCTCGGTGACGAGTTTCAGGTCAACACCTACACCTCGAGCGATCAGCTCACTCCCGCGGTCGCTATGGATGACACGGGCGGCTTCTTCGTCGTGTGGGCCAGCGAGCTCGAGGACGGTGACCTCACTGGCATCCAAGGCCGGCGTTTCGACTCGAACGGTGGCGCGCTCAGCGAGCCGTTCCAAATCAACACCTACACGACGGACCGTCAATTTGGACCCGCAGTGTCCTTCGGCGAGTCTGGCAACTCCGTGGTCGTGTGGACTGGCCGAGACCAGGGCGGCTGCGACGGTGGCATCTTCGGGCAGCGCTTCGACGCCAATGGCGATCCGGCCGGCAGCGAGTTCCAGGTCACCGACTGTCCGAGTGGGGGCTCTCGAAGCGGAGCCGACGTCGCGATGAGGTCCGGAGGCGAATTCCTGGTGGCATGGAACGGCCGTGGATACGGCACGGACGTCTTTGGTCGAGTCTTTGCTTCGGACGGCTCGCCGGTCGGCGACGAGTTCCAGATCAACACCTATGAATACGCCGCGCAAAGCTCCCCCACCATCGGGGTGACCCCATCCGACGAATTCTTGGTCGTATGGAACTCTTTCCACGAGAAGCTCTTTCCGGATGGCAGCGTCAACGCCCAGTTCTTAGATTCGAGCGGCGGCAAGATCGGCGCAGAATTCGACATCGAGCCCTTCAGCTCCGACCACACTGCCTCGCCCGACCTCGGGATGGCTCCCGATGGGGAGTTTGTGGTCGCATGGACGCAGTTCGACTATTTCGACTTTTATGAGTTCAACACGGAGATCTTCGCTCGGCGGTTCGATTCCGGAGGCTCGCCTCTGGGTGAGAAGTTCCTGGTCAATAACAACACCTCCTACGACCAGTGGCACCCGGCACTGGCGATCGACCCAAGCCACCAGTTTGTCGTCGTGTGGCGCGACCAGTCCTATCCTGACGGTTTTGAGCTCGTTGGGCAGCGGTACGCCGACGCCGAAATCTTCAGCGACGGCTTCGAGACGGGCGATGCCACGGCGTGGTCAGCGACCGTGCCGTAAGCCTTAGAGGCAGCCGATGGATAGGCCGTGCCAGGCCACTTGACAACAGCACTCAACTCAAAATCTCGACCTCGACCGGCCCGGTGACGCGCGCCATACAGGCCAGACGACACGGCCCCGGCTCGAGGTCGCAGATGTCCTCTAAAGTCTCGGCCTCGCCGTCGGTAGGACCGCCGACGAGATGCTCATGACCGGAGAGGATTCGGATCGGGTCGGAGCCGCAAATGCCGGAGTGGCACTCCGCATTGAGCGGCACGCCATGGGCTTCAGCGACCTCACAGAGGGTCTGGCCGGGGGCAACGGGCAAGGTCTTGCCGAGCCCTTTGAAGGTGACGGTCGGGGCCGACGCCCCGCCGGGCACCGAGCTCGGCGGCGCGACCGGTGTTGCGGTCGGGGCCGCCGGGGTAATGCTGTGTCTAGGGCTGGTCACGCCGTGGTCAAGGACGGCGTCGTGCTCGAGGCTGAAGATGAAGAGCTGCTGACCGATGCGGAACTGGTCGCCATGCTCGATCTTGAGTGCGCTGCGCACCCGCAAGTAGGTGCCGTTGACGCTCTTGAGATCCTTGACTTGAATCTGACCGCCCGTGACGCTGATCGCCAGTTGACGGCGGGAGAGGGTGCTATCTTTTGGGTCGAGGGTGACGTCCGGGGCCTGACGCCCGAGCACGATGGTGCGCTCGGGCAGTCGGTGCTGGCCCAGCTCTTGGCCAGCGGCGTCAAAGTGGGTGATGGCGTCGCCGTCCGCGGCTTTGGAGAAGAGTAAGAACTGACGACCGGCGCGCAGCAGGTCGCCAGCGGCGACCGAGATCTTGCGCCGCGACGGCACGCGCAAGAAGACGCCGCTAGCGGAGCCGTCGTCGCGCAGAAAATAACCTTCGCTGGTGCTCGAGATCGACGCGTGGCGCGGTGACAGCATCGTGTCGGCCGGAAAGTCGACGTCACAGCCCTGGCGACCGAGGGTCAGCACCTCGCCTTCGGCGATCGGATACTCGGCCTCCTCGACGCCTCCGGGCAGCACGCGGATCAAGTGGGCGGCCGACTCCGAGGCGCGACGGTCGGCTTCGAGACTAGCGGCTGGCGGGCTGTCTTCGCCCGCCGCTCGGCCGTAGCCGGCCATCACCGGTGGACGCTTCTCTTCTTCGGCGTCGGCGACCCGAATGTCGATCTCGGTTTTGCCCCTCAGCTTTTGGGCGATGACCTGAGCCACCAGCACGCCGTCTCTTAAAGCCGACTTGATGTTGCCGCGATGCTTGACCTCTCGAAAACCGGCGGGGTCGGCCGCGAAGTCCTGGGTCTCGAAATAAGCTTGACTCAGAATGTCGCCGACCAGGTAGACGTTGGGCTGCTGGCTTTCAAGAGTGCGGTTGACCACCATGCGTTTGCGGCCTCGGGGGCCGCCGGTGGCCATGTGGATGCCGAAGGAAGAGAGCAGGGGCTCGGGAATGTCTTCGCCAATGCAGGCCAGACATTGCTCCTTCAAGAATTCGAGATGCAGGGTCTCCGCCGGCCGACCCGCCATCTCCTTGCGATCCATGCGAATGGCCAAATACTCCCGCCGATCGTGACCGGTGATCACCGCCGCCGGCTCGCTGCGTGGGTAATAGCGCACGTTGCCGTTGCCGACGTAGGCCTGGAAAAAGACCTCGGCCAGCGCTTTCGACACCTTGGGCATTTTGTCGCCACGGTAGGACCAATAGACGGCGGTGGCATCGCCCGCTGCGACTTTGGCGTTCGAGATCTCGATCACTGCTTCGGCGGCCGAGGTGCCACCGCCGACGACGCACGCCGGAGAGCCGACGAAAGCTTGGGGGTCGCGCAGGCGAAAGGCGATGCCTTCGGTCGAGCCCGGGATGTCGAGCCCTCGAGGCACGCCACGACCGATGGCCAACACCACATGCCGGGCCACTAGTGGCGTGTCCTGACGCGCGACGTGGTCCCAGGCCTTGACCGACAACAGGCCGTCGGGGCGTCGCTCGAGGCCGGTGAGCTCGACGCCGATGCGCGAGCGGATGCCGTGCTGCTGATGCAAGGCCTTCCACTGGATGCACATCTCGTCTTTGTCGATCGGCTGGAAGTGCAAGCACGAGATGAGGTCGCCGCACTGTGGAAAGCGCATCCGATCGCCGCCGCCGAAACCCGGAAGGATCAACTTGCTCTTCGAATAGTCGCGGATGCGCTTCATCAAGTCGTCGTGCTCGATGATCAGCGGGTCGAGCCCGAGCTCCTTGGCTCGAAAAGCAGCGGCCGTCCCGCCAGGACCACCACCGACAATCAACAGGTCGAGCACTTCTTGCGTCATATCGTCCTCCGTCGGATCGCACTTCCGGGAGAGAAATCAGGGCTGAGAGTCCAACTTGGCCAGGCGTGCCTCGACGCTGCCGAAGCGCAGGCGGGCGCCAGGCTCGACCTCGACCGTACTTTCGGGATCGATCTGCTGATCGTCAACAAAGGTGCGGTTACGGCTCCCGAGATCCTGCACCCTGAGGGTATTGCCGGTCACCGTGATCTTGGCATGACGACGGGAGAGGTCGGGATACCTGAGGGGGACGTCAGCACCGGCGCCACGGCCGACCAGGTTTTCGCCCTCGGCGAGGGGATAGTGTCGCACCTGGCCGCCAGGCTCGGTGACAATCAGATGCAGGCCCAGGAGGGGCTCGACGTCGTGTTCGCTAGCTCCGCTCGCTTCTTCGGCGATCAGGTCTTCGATCTGGGCCAGATCGACCGTTTCGTGTTTCTGGACGCTCGGGCGTCGCATGGCGTCGACTTCGGCCACTTCGTCGGAGCGCTGGGCCAGAGATCCAGGCATCGCGACCGGCAGCTTTTCGTGCAGGGTCGGCTCGTTTTTGGCCGCTGCCTCCTCGCTACCCTCGGCAGCTTCTGACGCAGAATCGTCGTCCTGAGCTTGATCCGCACGTCGGGCCAAGAAGCTGGGCACGGCGATCGGGTCGAGCTCGACGGAGGTGATCTCGGACGGGTGGATCGAGCTCTCGGCGGAGGGCTCGAGGCTCATGGCGTCGGCGCGCCGAGCCAGAAAGTCCGGCATCGCGATCGGGTCGTGTTCGATCGAAGTCACCTCGTCTGACGTCGCGTCTTCTGACATCGTGTCATCTGGCGACGTATCGTCTGGCGTTGCGTCGTCCGAGCTCGAGGGCGGAACGCCCACTGACTCCGCTGGCCGAGCCTCTTGCGCGATCGACGGCCTGGCCGAAGTTGAGTCCGGGTGGCGTTGGGCCAGACGTTCGGCGTCGAAGAAGAAAAAATCGTAGGTGCCGGCGAAGGTGAGGACGTTGAGATGACTCAAGGGCTCGACGTTGGCGACGCGATCGCCGTCGAGCGCTGTGCCGTTCAAGCTGGCGAGATCTTCGACCATGAAGCGCCTGGCGTCACCATCGTAGAAGATGCGCGCGTGACGGCTGGACATCAGGCGATGTTCGATCACCAAGTCGCACTTCGGGTCACGGCCGATGAGCACTTCACCGCGGGTCTCGAGCTCAAGCTCGAGGCCGCGGGTCTTGCCGGTCTTGGAGAAGAGTCGCGCGGTCATGACGTCAGGGCCTCACGTGCCGGCGCGCAGAGCGGCCTGCGCGGCGGCGTCGTCGTCGGTCAGTTTGTCCCATTTGCCCGCCTCTGGCGTGACGTATAGCAACAGGTCGGAGCGCCGGCTCTTGTCGGGGTGAAATTCGTGGCAGGTAGTACAGCGGTTCGACGACACGCTGGCCTGATGGCACTCCTGGCAGTTTTCGATTCGAGGCAGGTTCTGAATCGCCGCTCGATCGATCGCGCTCTCGCTCATCGAGACGTCGACGGTTTCCCCGAGCAGACTTTCGGCGATCGGGATTTCGGTGTGACAGTCCAGACATCGCACCTGCAGGACGTGGGCCCGGTGGTTGAATTCGGCCCGATGGAGGATGTCCTGGTCGTTTTGCACTCGGGCGATGGTCGCCTGCTCGATCTTGTGGCATTGCTGACACGGCTGGGTCAGCTGCTCCACCAGCCCTTCAATCTCGGCCGCCTGATCTTCACTGAGATCTTGTCGAGGGGCTGAAAGTGCCAACAGGAACTCGGTCTCATCGAGCGGCGTGTAGGGGTCCTCAAGCGCTCGCTCGACGCTGGCAAGCACCGCTTCGATCTGGGCCAGCTCGGCCTGGATCGCCGGCTCCGGTCGCGAGCGCAGGCCGATGGCGTAGTCGCGCAAGGTCGCGATCGCCTCCCGGTAGAGGGCTTCGACTCGATCTGGCTCGACGTCCGGCGACGCCCGCAAAAGCTCCGCCAGCCCGGCGTCGGGATAAAGCGCTCGCCGCAGTCGGCGGAGGTTGTAGAGGATCCACTCATCGTTGTGATGGACCGGTGACTTCGAGACCCGACGGCCGACCTGGCGGTATTCGTTGGGGTTGGCGAAGAGCGCCCAGCCGGTGCCCGGCTCCTGAGCGCCTGTGAGGGTCGCCAAAGTCACAACGCCGGGAGTGTCCGGTCCCTCGATCGGCAGCCGCGCGGTGGCGGTGCCGGCGGTCAGATGGCAGGCGTCGCAGTGGCGGTCGAAGTCGATCGCTTCAAAACTTTTACCGTCGGCTTTGGCATTGTGGCAATACAGGCACGCGCGCTCGACGTCGACCAAGCCCTCGCGCTCCATCACTTCACGGGTGTGGTGGATGTGGGTGAAGGCGAGGTTGTCGTCGTCCGGGATGCTTTCGGCAGCAAACGCGAACTGCGGATGCTGACGGTTGAAGGAGCCATAATCGTGGCACTCCAGGCAACGGCTGTCGTCGAGCCGGGTGATGTTCGCCTCGCGCCCCAGATGTTCGGTGTGGCAACCGGCACAAGCCGTCTCATGTTCTGAAGTCTGGAGACGCTGAAAGTCATGGGTGCGGTAGAGGTAGTGGGAGGCGAAGGAGTAGACGCCGACCTCATCGCCAAACTTCTCGTGGCACACTGAGCAGGCGTCACTCGACACTTCGCCGAAGGGCGTATGGCAGGCCGCACAGTCCTGCTCGAAGGTTGCATGGGCCGACGACAGCGGGCCATTGGATAAGAAACGGGCGTCGCGCCAACGAAAGTCGATCGCGGCGAAGATGCCGAGCGCCGCCGCCGCGATGCCGCCCCAGACCAGGATTCGGCGCTGGGAGGGGTAGAGATATCGCTTGGCGACGTTCAGCGGAACGTCGGAGTAGAAACCTTTGCTGGCTCTGCGTTTCCTGGCCATCGGTTCTCAGGTCTTCAGGAAGTTGTCTTCAGAGGGATCAGTAATAGAGGACGGTCGCGATATGAATCGCCACCAGCGCTACCAAAAGCACGGACGCCGGAGCATGGAAATAGAGCCAGCCGCGCAATGCCCGTTGTAGGGTGTAGTGGGCGTCGATCTCGAGCTTGGCACGAAACAGGCGTTCGAGCTCAACGAGCTTGGCCTTCTCCTCGGACGGCAAGCGATCTTCGAGGTAGCGGAACGGCGCCAGCCGCGCTTGAATGCCGCCGGTCGGGTCGAGAAAGAAGATCAAACTGCCCTTCGGGGCGGCGAGCGCGGGCGCCACTGTCTTTCGGTAGAGCGCCCGCACCGAATCGTCGCAGGTCGCGGCCAATTGTTGGGCACGATCGCGAATGTTGGTGGTGAGCTCCTCCACGCGGTCGATGTTGACCTCGAGCGATAAGCCCGAGGCGAGCACCCGTGGAATCCAGCGCTGCAGCATCAGACCCCCGAGACCACTGGCGACGGTCCACAGGCTGAGCAGCCATAGCCCCCAGTTGAGTGCGCCCACCGGCATTTGAAAACCCGAGTGCATGCCGACCAAGAGCAAGAAGAGACCGCCGCCGTAGAGATGAAAGTAGAGCCAGGCGCGAGAGCGGCCGAGCCCGCGCCGGGAGGCGAAGCGCATGGCGCGCCGCCTGAAACCATAGGCGGCGGCGCCGAGCATCAGGACGGTGGCGGCAATGCCGTAGGACATGCCGAGGGTCGTGCTCGGATGCACCTCCCAGAGGGCGACGTTGACCCCGAAGAGCACGACACAGGCCAGGGCCAAGGTCAAGAATCCCCACCACCAAAAGGCGGCTTCTGACAAGCGAGATGCGGTTTGTAGCTTATTCATCGATCTATCGTCACTCACCGCCGATCAGCTTTTGGATCTCGTCGACCGAACCGACCCGATAAGCGCAACCTTGAGGGCAGTTGCTGACACAGGCCGGTCCGTGGCCGGTGTCGTAGCAGAGGTCGCATTTGCTTGCCACTTTTCGCTGCTGGCCACGCAGGCCGGTGGGCACCATGTCCCCCGGCCAGGTCTCGCCGGTATCGTGCATTTGAATCGCATCGTAGGGACAGTTGTTGGCGCAAGTGGCGCAGCCGATGCAGATTTCGTCTTCGACGTCGACCACCGCCCCGACTCCAGCGCGATGGATCGCGCCGGTCGGGCAACCGACCAGACACACCGGATCGCGGCAGTGGTAGCAGGACTTGGCGATCAGCAGCTGGTCGACCTTGTCGCCTTCGCGCACGAAGCGTGGACGACCCTCGTGGGTGGCGGCGCACGCTCGCACGCAGTCGTCGCAGCGGGTGCAGCGGGCGAGGTCGATCATCAGAATGCTGTTGCCCTGCACCAGGCCGTTGTCGAGCGCCACCTGGGTGAACTCGGAGTGGCCGATGTTGCGCCGTGAGAAACCGATCTCTTTGATCCGGGCGGCGGCGCTTTGCCACACCTGTTGCTCGGTCTCGGGGGAATCCCTGAGCAGCGAGCGAAAAGCCGGCAAGGGCAGCTTGACCAATTCGGCGTACTCCACCGAGGTGGCGGTGATCTCAAAGCGCTCGAGGCCCTCGACCAGCGCTTCGACCTCACCCAAGGTCTCGCCTTTTGAGAGATAAGAGACCGCCAGTTCGCCCTCGCCGAGACGTTGAGCCAGCTTCAGGAAGCCCGAGCGCACCAGGTAGATCGCGTCCGCGATCTCGCCTTCTCGGACCAGCGCTTCGCCCGGCTCCAACGAGACCAGCTCCACCACCTCTTTCAAACCATCGAGAAAAAAGTCGTTGCAATGGCGCAGCAGCGGCGTCGACTTGAGCTGGGTCAGCAGTGCACGCTGGCGATAGACGTCGTCCAGGCGCTCTTTCAGGGCTTTGGACCGACGCTTCATCAGACGTAGCGCCGGAACTCGGATCTGGAGCAGTTGGCAGGCGCTGGCGGTGCGCGCGGTGACCGACTGCGGCCAGCCGCTCATGGCACCGATCTCGCCGAATAGCTCACCCGGACCCAGCTCGGTGGTGGCACCCCGCGGCAGGTCAAAGTCCATGGCCGCCAGAAAGGTGATCTCGTTGGCCGAGGTGCGTTCGGTCCGCGCCTTGCGTTTTGGCAAGTTTTCACCGGTCGGGACCAGGGCTGTGGCGTCCGGTGCATCGGCCCAGGTCGGCACCATCATGGTCCGCGAGGCGTCGAAGATCGGGTCGATGATGCTGCTGGTGTGTCCGGGCGTGTCGGCGGCAACGTTTTTGAGGAAGACTTCGACGCTGCCGCTGATGACAAAGAAAGCCAGGTCGAGATAAGTGCCCTCCTCGAATAACACGGCACCTTCTTTCCAGGCGACCAGCGAGACGTCGGGGCTGATCTTCTCCAGAAACTTCTCGTCATAGCCGTGAAAGAGATCGATCTGCTGCAGCTCGGCGACCGACGGCTTGTCCGAGATCGCGACGATGCCGGTATTCAGACCATAAGAACTCCAGCGATCTTTGTACTGCTCGATGCGTCGGAGCATCGTTTTGGAGGCGATGTCAGCCATGGTTGCTCGGGGTCCGACGGGGTCTCAGGTTAGTCCTCAGCAAAAGGGGCTCAGGGTTGATGAACGGCCCGATAGAGCTGTTCGAGTCTCTCTTTGATCAGCAGCAGAACCTCTTCGATCGGTGCCGTGTCGTCGATGTCCGGAAACTGCGGCAAGTCGAGAGGAATGGCGTCGGTGGTCGCTTGCGGCGCGCTCGGAGAGAACGGTCTGGCACGGGGAGTCTGTGGTCGGTAGACGGCTGTGGACGCCGGGTCGGTGGTCGGCGAGGCGGTGCTGGTTGCACCCGTGGCTGCTGTCGGCGAGCCAGTGGCCGATACCGACGCCTGGGTTGGAGCTGCCGACGCCAAGCGGGCCAGGCGGACCTTGGGCACAGCACCGCGGACCGCCAGCTCAGCCGTATAGGCGGTCTCGAGGGCGCCGGCTGCGGTCAGCGGCGCTTGCCAGTGGCGGACCTGAGCCATGCCGGAAGCGTAGTCGAAATCGGCACCTGAAGGGTGGCCGGAGGAGATCAGGCGCGGATCCGTGATGTAGTGGCAGTCGGCGCAGGCCGCGGCCAGGGTGCCGCCGTCCTTGAGCTCGACCATGCCGAGCTGCAGCGCCTTGACGTAACCCGGGCGCTGCAACCCTTGAGCTTTGTCGCCTTCTTGATGCGGTTCCAGATAGTCCTTCGCCGCACCGTGGCAGCTCTGGCAGCTGACGCCGTCGGCCACCTCGCGTTTTTCACGCCCGGTCACGACTGTGGCGTGGCAGTCCATGCACACCACGTCGCCACGGGCCATCTTCGACGGCGACAGGCCGTAGAGGCGAGCGATCTGCACGTTCTTGCGCGCACGCTCGAAGAAAGGATCGGCCGACGCATAGTGGGCGTCGTCGAACCACCAGGCGCTTGGGTCGCCATGGCACCTCTGACAGGTCGCCGCGTCGAGGGTGGCGTGGGTCGAGGCTTGGCGAATCCGGCGCTTGACCGCGCCCTCGGCGGGGATGGCGCTGATGGCTGGAGTCGCCGACGGGGCGGCAGCCGACGAAGCGGTGGTGCCGGAAGTCGAACTGGAGGCGCCTCCGGTTGTCGCGCCGGCCGGATCGATCGTGGCATCGCCGGTCGAAGCTTCGGCGACGACGTTGTCGGCTTCGGCCGCGGTGTCGTCGAAGTCGTCCGCGAGCTCGATGTCGGCCGTGCCGTCCACCAGGGGATCGAGGCTCGCCAGGCGGGTGCCATCGCGGCCTTCGAGAAATTTCCGAGCGGCTGTACCGATCGCATCCGCCGCCTGGAGCAGGGCCGTTTGCTGGCCGAGCTGAACTTTGACCCCGCGCACGATGCTGACGATCTCGTTGAGCTCCGACGCTTCGGCCCGGGCGGCGATCGATCGCACCTCGCTCAAGGCATTGCGGATCCGTCGCTGACTGGCTTTGAAAAAGACGCCTTTTTCGGTCGCCGCCGCGGCCCCGCGCAGCCCGTGCTCGAGCTCCAGAGCGCGACCGACGACATACATCAAGCGTTTGTGCTCGGCGCTACGCTCGGCATTGGTGGTGCCGTCGCCATCGAGAAAGGAGTCGAGAAAATTGTGGCGGATGTCGCCCTGAGACCATTCCACCAACTCGAAGCCCGCCGAGCCGGTGGAGTGGCGGCCGACGTTGACCAGGCGCTCGTCCGGCACGCTATGGCAGCCGTAGCAGCTCGACGCCAGGGCGTAGAGGTCCTCGGGCCGGCGCATGCCGGAGGCGGTCGAGCGGGCGAGGCGCTCGGCCTTGTGCTCGGGGGGTTCGTTGGTGTGATCGAAACCTTTGCCGCCGTAGTCGTTGTGAACGTTGATCCAGTCGGCGCCAGCGCCGTGGCACGATTCGCAGCTGACCCCGGACACCGCTCGCAGCTGCTCGCCCTGGATAGTCGGGGTGTAGTGACATTGAAGGCAGGCGCTGTCGCGCTTGATCAGTTTGAAGCCCATGCGGTCCGCGATCGCTTCCGCGGTCTTCTGCCGATGCAGGGTCTTGAACCCCCGGGCGTGAGGGGTGCGCTTCCAGACCTCATAGGCCGAGACGTGGCATTCGCCGCAGGCTTCCGAGGTCTCGATTTTGGTCGGATCCTCGCGTGCCCACTCCCCATGAGGCTGCGCCCAAACGGCGGCGGCCAAGCAGAAGAGACCGAGATAGAGAGGGGGGGCCGATCGGCTCACGGTGGGGCGATCTTAGTACAGACGGTTTTCATCGCGTTAGGCGCATGACTCTGTTGAGTTCGTTGGCAGGTCTCAAGTCATGTACCATCAATTTGGTCATCATTCCAATATGTTATGATGACATTGTGCTAAATTGAACCCTTGACTTCAACCTATATCCAGGAGGGATCTCCCAATATGTACAGTTCTTCTCTGCTTTCTCGCCTCGAGCTGCGATCGCGCCTTGGAGGCCTGTCGTTCTTGATGGTGCTAGCCGGCTCCGTGGCCTGGGCCGCGGAACCGACGCCGGAGGCCGAATCCGTGCCGGTGGCGGCACCTGAGCCAGGTCCGGCTGCGTCGATCAGGGATGAGGATCCATTCGCGCGCCTCCGGCGCCAGGCCGATCCGTTGGCGCGCCTCCGGCGCGACGTTCAATCCATCGAACGACACCTGCGCCTACGTCTGCTCGGGGTCGCCGCCGATGCGTCGTCTGGCCGACTCGTTGCCGCTCGCTCCGTGCACGAGGTGGAAGGCCTGCGCGCCGAGCTGCGGTCCTTAGAAGACAGCCTCCGCACCTGGCAAGGTGAATCTGAGGCGACCGCCGCGACCGACGCCGCGACGCTGATTCGCAAAGTGCGGGCGTTGGCGCCTTTGGTCGGCAATCTCGAGCGGGCGCTCGAGCATCCCGAGGCCGCAGCCGACGGTCTCGCCGGGCTGCGCCGAGCCCTCGAGGTCGAGTGGCCACCCACGGCCGGCTTGCAAGGTGTCGTCAATGACGCCTGCGCCGATGCCATCCCGATCGGTGACGGCACGTTCTTCGGCAGCACCCAAGAGGCGACGCCGGATGGCGAAGGCTGCGCCAGCGGCTCCCCGGACGTCTGGTTTGCTTATACCGCCCCAGCGACGACGGAAATCATTGCCGATACCTTCGGTTCGGGCTTTGACACCGTGCTTTCGATGTACACGGGATGTCCCGGCACTTTGGACAACGAGGTCACCTGCAACGACGATACCTTCGGCAGCCAGTCTGCGATCCGTTTTCAGGCCCAGGCCGGGGAAACTTATCTCCTTCGGGTGGCGGGTTGCTGCGGTAGTGGCGGCTCGGTCGGCCCGTTCGCCCTCAACGTCGGCCCGGGTGGGGCGATCGCTGGCACGGTCACCGCAGACGCGACCGGCAATCCTTTGCCCTCGATCGAGTTGGAGGCCTACAACGCCGATGGTTTCTTCGTCGGCGACGCCTTCACCGACTCTGACGGTCACTATGGGATTCTGGGTTTGATCCCGGGGGACCATTTCGTCTTCACTCGTACGGCTCAGGGCTACTTGCGGGAGGTCTATGATGACATGGCCTGCGACGTCAATTACGGATGTGAGCCACTCTCCGGAACACCGATTGCCGTCGTTGCAGGAGAGACCGCTAGCGGGATCGATTTCGGGCTGCGTCGGGGAGGAATTCTCGCCGGTACCGTGACCGATCGGACGACCGGCGATCCGCCTTCGGACTACTCGACCCGGGTGAACCTCTACGACACCTCGGGAAACTATCTGAGGGATACCTTCACCGACTCCTCCGGTCATTATCAGTTTTCGGGCCTGGTGGCCGGTAACTACTTAGCACTCACCAGCAACTCCGCGTACCTCAGCCAGCTCTACGACGACGTGGCCTGCCCGGGAGGTCTTTTCAACGGCTGTCAGCCCGCGGACGGCCAGCCGATCACCGTCGATTTCGATACGACCACCGGCGACATTGACTTTGCGCTCGACCGGTTGGGAGCCATCTCCGGATCGTTGTTGGACTCGGTCACGGGTTTTCCGATCTCAGCGGCGAATATGTATGTCTGGAACGATCGGGGAGATTTGGTGTCGAGTTTCGGAGTCGACAGCGCCGGAACTTATACCGCGGGCGGCCTCCAGCCAGGGACCTACTTCGTCACCACCGGAGCCCGCGAATACTTTGACGAGCTTTATGACGACTTGCCCTGCGAGCCCGATTGCGATCCGACGATCGGTGCGCCGGTCGAGGTCCAACTGAGCCAAACGACTCCGGGGATCGATTTCGAGCTGATTCGCCTGGGCGCGATCGCTGGCACGGTGATCGACAGTTCGACCGGCGACCCGATCCAGGGAGCCCGGGCGGTCGCCTGGGACGAGCTCGGCAACTCGGTCGAATCGTCTTCGGTCAGCTCCACCGGGGCCTATCTCTTAGAAGACTTGCCACCGGGTAATTACAGGGTCACCGTGCGGGATGACTTATACCAGGGTGAGCTCTATGACGACATCCCCTGTGCCGATGGCAATTGTGACCTGACCCCGGGCACGCCGATCGCCGTCGAGCTCAATTCCATCACCAGCGACGTCGACTTTGAGCTCGAACGCCTGGGCTCGATTTCCGGCCGCGTGACCCATGCGCTGACCGGCGAGCCGCTGCGAGACATTCGAATCGCGGTCTTCGATGCGACGGGCTACGAAGTTGGCGGGTATGGGGATCGAACGAACGACTCGGGGCGCTACATCGTCCAAGGTTTGAAGCCCGGCAATCACTTTGTGGTCGCTCGAGATTCCGATTACTTGGACGAGCTCTACGACGGCCTCCTCTGCGAAAGGAATTGTGACCCGACTCAGGGCACACCTATCCCGATCGAGCTGAATACCGCCATCGAGGGCATCGACTTGACTCTGGATCGTTTGGGGGAGATCACGGGCCGGGTGGTCTCTTCCCAGACCGGACAACCACCGAGCAGCGTTCGCGTGCGGCTTTTCGACGCCAATGGCGTCAGCTTGGATTCGGAGTTTGCCGGCTACACGGGAGACTATGAATTCCGAGGTCTTGAGCCCGGCACCTACTTCTTGATCGCCGGGGATTATGAGTACGAGGACGAGCTCTATGAAGAAATCCCGTGTGCGACGGGCTGCGATCCGACGACAGGCACGCCCGTCGTCGCCGATCTGAATACCGTCACGTCAGGCATTGATTTCACCGTCGATCGCCTCGGCGCGATCTCAGGCCGCGTGACTCACAATGGCCAGCCGGTCGACGACGGAGAGGTTTATCTCTATAACAGCTCAGGTGACTTTCAGACCGGAACCTCGATCGACTTCGATGGCAGCTACCGACTCCAGAACCTGCGCTCCGGCACGTATTTCGCGATCGCCGTTCACCCACAGTATGACGACGTGCTCTACGATGGCATCCCGTGCGAGGGGGGCTGCGATTCCACCGCCGGCACGCCGATCGTCGTCAGTGTCAATACGACCACGTCGGGGATTGACTTCGCTTTGGACTCGGTGGGCTCGATCGCGGGTCGGGTGACCTATGCCGGGCAGCCGCTGTCGGACGCCCGAGTCGCGATCTACGACAGCGCGGGGCTGGTCCAGATTCGGGTGGCGACCGACACCGCCGGCGACTACCTGGCGGAGGATCTGGAGGCCGGCACCTACTTTGCGGTGGCCGAGCATCCGCAGCTCGACGACGAGCTCTACGACAACCTGCCCTGCGACGACGGCTGCGACCCGACATCGGGCGTTCCGATCGTCGTCGCTCCTGGCACGACCACGTCAGCCATCGACTTCGCCTTGGGATATTGCACGCCGACCGCCACCAGCTTGTGCCTGACCGGTGACCGTTTCCGGGTCGAAGCCGTCTGGACGGATTTCCAGGACGGCACGGGCCTTGGACAGGCGGAGCAGTTGACCGCCGACTCCGGCTATTTCTGGTTCTTCAGCCCAAGCAACATCGAGCTGGTGGTCAAGGTGCTCGACGCCTGCGCCGAACCGTTTAACCACTTCTGGGTCTTCGGCGCCGGATTGACCGACGTCGGCGTCGAGCTGACGATCACCGACGGGCTGACCGGTGAGGTCAAGCCCTACAGCAATCCGTTGGGGACCAAGTACCAGCCGATCACCGATACGTCAGCGTTTCCGACCTGCGACGCCGGTCGGGTGGAGCCAGCGTCGGCAGTGGCCTTGCCAGCCCTGGAAACTCCGGAGCAGACATCGGCGTTGGTGGCCGAGCTCGCCGGATCGACGGAGATAGCCGGCGCAACGAAGCTGACCGGTGCAATGAAGATGGATTGCATGCCGGGCGAGACCGGACTGTGTCTGAACGAGGGGCGGTTTCTGGTTGAGGCGCAGTGGCGAACGCGGGAAGGCAACACTGGCTCGGCGCAGGCGATTCCGCTGACCGGCGATACCGGTTACTTCTGGTTCTTCAGCCCCGACAATGTCGAGGTGATGGTCAAAGTGCTCGACGCTTGTGAGCTGGAGGGCTTTAATAACTTCTGGTTCTTTGCGGCCGGTCTGACCGACGTCGAGGTCACCCTAAAGGTCACCGACACGGTCTCCGGTGAGGTCCAGGAGTACTTCAACCCCTTGGGCACGGCTTTTGAGGCGATCACCGACACCGATGCCTTTGATACCTGCGATAGCTGAGTTCGAGTCGTCGGGGGCGCTTTGCCTCCGACGACCCGCCGTTAGTTTTCGAAGCGTTTCCGGGACCCGTCGTCAGAAAGGGAGCTGACATGGTGGACCGACTTCTGGCTCGTTCAAGGAGGATTCCAGGCATGAACCATCTTGTTACGTTTTCTCGTCTCAGCCTCCCGCTGCTCGCCCTTCTGTGGTTGAGCCCAGCCGTTTTCGCGGCTGAACCGACGGCGACCGGTGAATCGGAACCGGCCGTTCAGGAGGAACCGTCAACGAGCCTCCTGCGCCAGGAGGATGCGTTGGCACTCCTCCGGCGCGACGTTCAATCCATCGAACGACACCTGCGCCTGCGCCTGCTCGGGATCACGGGCGAGGCTTCTGCTGGCCGAATGGCGATCGATCGTTTGGCCGACGCCGATCGGTCGATCGGTGAGGTCGAGCGACTCCGCGGTCATTTGCGTTCCTTGGAAGATAGCTTGCGTGCCTTGCAAGGCAACTCCGAGACCCCTGAGGCCGCGACGCTGATTCGCAAGGTTCGGGCGCTCACGCCTTTGGTCGTTAATCTCGAGCGGGCGCTCGAGCATCCCGAGGCCGCGGCTGACGGTCTCGCCGGGCTGCGTCGGGCCCTGGAGGTCGAGTGGCCGCCGCCGGAAGGCTTGCAAGGTGCGGTCAACAACAACTGCGCCGACGCCATCCCGATCGGTAACGGCACGTTTTTCGGCAGCACCGTCGAGGCCACTCCGGACGGTGATGGGTGCTACCGCGGCTCGCCGGACGTCTGGTTCGCTTATACCGCCCCGACGACGGCCGAAATCACCGCCAATACCTTCGGCTCCGGCTTCGACACCGTGCTTTCGATTCACACCGGGTGTCCTGGCACCTCAGACAACGAGGTGGATTGCAACGACGATACCTTTGGCAGGCAATCTGCGATTCGCTTTCAGGCCCAGGCCGGAGAGACCTATCTCCTGCGAGTGGCGGGCTGCTGTGGCGATGGCGGAGCGGTCGGGCCGTTCACGCTCAACGTCGGCCAGGACGGGGCGATCGCTGGCACGGTGACCGATGCGGTGACCGAAGCTCCGGTGGACATCGTCGGGCTGCACGCCTACAACGCCGAGGGTTTCTTTGTCGGCTCCGCCGTCACCGACTCGGAAGGCCACTATGAGTTCACGGGCCTGGCGCCCGGCGACTTTTTCGTGCTGATCAGCGACTCTCAAGGTTACCTGCGAGAGATCTACGACGACCTGGCCTGTGACTTCCTCTACGGCTGCAATCCTCTCGACGGGACGCCGATTCCCGTCGCCTCCGGAGAGACCACGGAGGGGATCGATTTCGGGCTGCTTCGGGGAGGAACGATCACCGGAACCGTGACCGAAAGGGTCACCGGCAATCCTTTGGACGATTCCGTGCATGTGGCCCTCTATGACAGCTCGGGTAACTACTTGCAGGAGACCTTCTTGGATTCCTTGGGGACCTACCGATTTACCGGGCTTGCCGCCGGCACCTACTACACGTTTGCCGGCAGCAACGATTATCTCGACGAGCTCTACGATGACGTGGCCTGCCCCGGAGGCTTGGGCAATGGCTGTGAGCTGGCGGACGGGCAGCCGATCGAAGTCGACTTCGCTGAGGGTTTCTTTGTCGGCACCACCGGCGGCATCGACTTTGCCCTCGAACGCTTGGGAGTCATCTCAGGATCGATTTCTGATGCCGTCAGCGGTTTTCCGATCTCGGCCGCCAGCGTCTACGTGTGGGACCAGAGCGGGCTGATCTTAGGAAGTGCCGGCGTCGACAGTACCGGCACCTACACGGCCGGTGGTTACCTGACGGGTACCTATTTCGTCACCACCGACACCTATGGATATTTCGACGAGCTCTATGACGATCTCCCCTGTGAGCCGATCTGTGATGCGACGCTCGGGGCGCCGATCGAGGTCAGCCTGAACCAAACCACCCCCGGCGTCGACTTCGAGCTGAATCGATTGGGCGCGATCGCTGGCACCGTCACCGATCAGTCGACCGGCGATCCGATCCAGGGAGCCTACGCCTACGCCTGGAATCCGCTGGGGGAGGTGGTGTCGTCGGCTTCGGTCAGCTCGACCGGTGCTTACCTCATCGAAAAATTACCGCCGGGCGACTATGCGGTCACCCTCCAAGACGATTTTTACCTGGATGAGCTTTACGACGACATCGCTTGTCCAAATAGCGATTGCGATCGGACCTCCGGCACGCAGGTCACCGTCGAGCTCAATGCCGTCACAGGCGGCATCGACTTTCAGCTCGAACGATTGGGGTCGATCTCAGGCCGCGTGACTCAAGCGTTGACCGGCCAGCCTTTAGCCAGCATCTATATCGACGTCTATGACGCCAGCGGTTCGTCGGTGGGTTTTGAGACCACGGATGAGCAGGGCAACTACTTGGTCGAAGGCTTGGCAGCTGAGGCACATTTTGTCGTCGCCCGACACCTCGGCGTTCTCGACCAGCTCTACGACGGTCGATCCTGTGAGGGGGGGTGTGAGCCGACGGCGGGCACGCCGATCCCGGTCGCTTTGAATACCCTCAGCGAGGGGATCGATTTTGCACTGGATCAGCTGGGAGAAATCACGGGCCGTTTGGTCTCCGCGCAGACCGGACAACCGCTGGACTTCTCCTTTGTCCAGCTTTTCGACGCTAACGGTGTCGGCGTGGACACGGAGTTTGCCGACTACCTGGGCAACTTTAAATTTCGGGGTCTCGAGCCCGGCACTTACTTCGCCATCGGTGGCGGCTTCGAGTATGCGGACGAGCTCTACGAAGAGATCCCATGTGTGAATGGCTGCGATCCGACGTCGGGAACGCCGATCGTGGCCGACCTCAACATCGTGACCTCTGGCATCGATTTCACCATCGATCGACTGGGTGCGATCTCGGGCCGCGTGACCCATGATGGCCAGCCGGTCGACGTTGGACAGATCTACCTCTACGACAGCTCCGGGAACTTCGCCACCGGAACCTTGAGCGATTTCGACGGCAGCTATCGAATCGAGAACTTAACCCCCGGAACTTACTTTGCTTTGGCTCTCCATTCTCAATATGACAATGTGCTCTACGACGGCATTCCGTGCGAAGGAGGCTGCGACGTCACCACCGGCACACCGATCGCCGTCAGCCTCGAGACCACCACTTCGGGCATCGACTTCGCGCTCGACCCGGTCGGGTCCCTCGGAGGGCGGGTGACCTATGACGGGCAGCCGTTGTCGGACGCTGAGGTGTTGATCTACGACGTCTCCGGCCAACTCCGGGTCGAGGTCGCGACCGGCGTCGCTGGAGACTACCTGGTCGAGAATCTGGAGGTGGGCACTTACTTTGCGGTCGCCCAACATCCGGAGCTCGACGATGAACTCTACGACAACCTGTCCTGCGAAGACGGCTGCGACCCGACCACTGGCGTGCCGATCCCGGTCGACGCCGGGCAGGTCACGTCGGGCATCGACTTCGCCTTGGGTTATTGCACGCCGACGGCCACCAGCCTGTGTCTGACTGGAGATCGTTTCCGGGTCGAAGCCACCTGGACCGACTTCCAGAACGGCACAGGATTCGGCCAGGCGGAGGGTCTGACCGCCGATTCCGGCTACTTCTGGTTCTTCAATGCGAGCAACATCGAGCTGGTGGTCAAGGTGCTCGACGCCTGCACGGACTTCAACCACTTCTGGGTCTTCGGTGCCGGCCTGACCGACGTCGGCGTCGAGCTGACGATCACTGACGGCCTGACCGGTGAGGTCAAGCCCTACAGCAATCCGCTGGGCAGGAAGTACGCGCCAATCACCGATACCTCAGCTTTTCCGACCTGCGACGCCGGCCGGGTGGAAACCGCGTCGGCGGAATCGACGGTGACCTTGCCGGCTCTGGAGACTCCGCAGTCGAAGCTGGCGGGGCAGAAGCTAACAGGGGTGGCCGAGGTGACCGGCTCCCAGATGAAGATGGACTGCATGCCGAGCGAGACCGGGCTGTGCCTGAATGAGGGGCGTTTCTTGGTCGAAGCCAGGTGGCGAACGCGAGAGGGCAATACCGGTTCGGGGCAGGCGATTCCGCTGACCGGCGATACCGGCTACTACTGGTTCTTCAGTCCCGACAATGTCGAGGTGATGGTCAAGGTGCTCGATGCCTGTGAATTGGAGGGCTTCAACAATTTCTGGGTCTTCGCCGCCGGTCTGACCGACGTCGAGGTGACCCTGACGGTCACCGACACCATCTCTGGTGAGGTCCAGGAGTACTTCAATCCCCTGGGCACAGCTTTTGAGGCCGTCACCGATACCAGCGCCTTCGATACCTGCGACTCATGAACCACTCTACGCTTCCTCGTCTTCTTCCGATCCTGGTCGTCCTGGGGTTGAGCCCGGCGATCTTGGCGGCTCAACCGGCGACGATCGGTGAACCCACGGACGTCGCGGCGTCTGAATCAGCTACTCGCCTGCGACGTGACGTTCAATCCCTCGAGCGGCATCTGCGCTTACGCTTGCTCGCGATCGCGGACGATGCGTCGTCGGGCCAACCCGTCACCGAAGGCGCAGCCGTCGAGGTCGAGGGTTACCGCGACCACCTGCGCGCTCTGAAAGACAGCCTGTATGCCGCGGCCGCTGGCGGCCTGCAGAGTCGCTCCCAGACCGACGATGTGATCGCGCTGATCCGAAAAGTGCGGGCCCTCGAGCCTTTGGTGGCCAATCTCGAGCGGGCGATCGAGCATCCCGAGACCGCGGTCGCTGGTCTTGCCGGGTTGCGTCGGGCCCTGGCGGTCGAGTGGCCGCCGTCAGCTGGCGTGCAGGGTGCCGTCAATGACGTTTGCGTCGACGCCCTTCAGGTCGGTGACGGCATTTTCTTCGGCAGCACCCAGGCCGCCACGCCGGACGGCGAGGGCTGCTTCAGCGGCTCGCCCGACGTCTGGTTCGCTTATACCGCGCCGGTGACGGCGGAAATCGTCGCGGACACCTTCGGCTCGGGTTTTGACACCGTGCTCTCGATGCATACGGGCTGCCCTGGCACCGCGGACAACGAGGTCACCTGCAACGACGACACCTACGGCAGCCAGTCGGCGATCCGATTTCAGGCGCAGGCAGGGGAGACGTATCTCCTCCGGGTCGCGGGCGCTGGCGGTGCCGTCGGCCCCTTCACCCTCCGCGTCGGTCCCGCGGGCACGATCGCTGGCCGGGTGATCGACGAAGCGACCGAGGAGCCGGTGTCTTCGGTGGTGCTCGAAGCCTACAACGCGCAAGGTTTTTACGTCGGCAGCGCCGTCACCGGCCCGGAAGGGCATTACCAGATCAGCGGTTTGACCCTAGGGGACTATCTCGTGCTGACCGGTACGGCTCAGGGCTACATGCGGGAGGTCTATGATGACGTGGCCTGTGGCTTCGACTTGGGCTGTGATCCTTTCGCCGGAACTCCGGTGGCCGTGGTCTTGGGAGAGACTACCCAAGGCATCGATTTCGAGCTGCGAAAAGGAGGAGTTCTCTCAGGAACCGTGACCGAAAGACAGACCGGCGAGCCGCCGCCGGCCTTTATCGTTCGAGTGGAGTTATTGGATCGCTTTGGCAACCATTTAACGCATGCTTACGCAAATGCTTCCGGCAACTATCAATTTTCGGGGCTCGGGGCCGGCAGCTACTACGCGCAGACTTATGGTCATGAATATCTGACGGAGCTCTACGACGATGTCGCCTGCCCGGGAGGTCGGTTCAATGGCTGTGAGCTAGCGGACGGTCAGCCGATCGAGGTCGACTTCGACCAGACCACCGGCGGCATCGACTTTGCCCTCGAACGGTTGGGAGCGATCTCCGGCACCCTGACGGATGCCGATACCGGTTTGCCGATCGCGGCGGCTCGCATCGAAGTGCGGGACGCCGATGGCAGGTTGCAGGCCCACGCTGCGCCCGACGGCACGGGCACCTACGTCGCAGGCGGCCTGGCGGCTGGCAGCTACTTCGTCGCCACCCACCCTTATGGCTACCGCGGCGAGCTTTTTGACGATCTTGCCTGTGAGCCGGGATGCGATTCCACGGTCGGAATGCCCGTTGAGGTCGAGCTGAGTCAAACGAGCGGGGACGTCGATTTCGTACTGGATCGATTGGGCGCGATCGCTGGCAACGTGACCCATCGGCAGACCGGCGATCCGATTGTCGGCGCCAGGGTGATCGCCTGGAACCAGCTGGGAAATGCGTACGAATCTGCTTTTACTAACTCAACCGGCGCTTATCTGATCGAAAAATTACCTCCCGGCACCTATACCGTGACCGCGCGGGAGATCTATCACTTAGGAGAGCTGTACGACGATATTCCTTGTCTTAACAGTGACTGCGATGTGACTCAAGGCACGCCGATCCCCGTGGCGCTCAACTCGATCGTGGAGGGCATCGACTTCGAGCTGGAACGCAGGGGAGCGATCTCTGGCCGCGTGACCCATACGCTGACCGGTCAGCCGCTGGCGGGGGTGCAAGTGGACATTTACGATGCCAGCGGCACATTGATTAGCTTTTACGTCAATACGGACGATTCGGGCCACTACCGCGTCGAGGGCTTGCTGGCCGGGACTCATTTTGCGGTGGCTTCGGGTTTCGAGGTCTTCGACAAGCTCTATGACGACTTGCCGTGTGAAGGCGGCTGCAATCCGACCCAGGGCACCCCCATCGCGACGGAGTTGAACGCCGTCGTGGAGGGCGTCGACTTTTCGCTCGATCGCATGGGCTCGATCTCGGGCCGTGTGATCGATGGGCAGACAGGAGTCGAGCTGCAAAGCGCTTTCATCCACGTCTTCGACGCGTCTGGCACGTTTGTCGATGCGACGTTCGTCAACTTAGGTGAATATAGGATTATTGGCCTCGATCCGGGCATCTACTACGCGTTCTCGCGGGACTTCGGCTTTGCCGGTGAGCTTTATCAAGACATCTTGTGTTTGCCGGACTGCGACCCGACCACCGGTACGCCGATCGCGACTGACCTCAACGCCGAGGCCACGGGCGTCGACTTTGTGCTCGATCGTTTGGGCTCGATCTCAGGTCACGTCACCCATGGCGGCCAGCGGGTGACCGACGCACGGGTTCTCCTTTTCGACCGTTCCGGCAGCCTCCAGGAGAATGTTCCGACCGACTCCATTGGCAGATACCGGTTCGAAAATCTGATCCCTGGCGACTACTTTGCGATCGCTTCGCATCCACAGCACGACGATGAGCTCTACGACAACATTCCGTGCGAGGGCGGCTGCGATTCCACCGCCGGCACGCCGATCGCCGTCAGACTGAACACCTCCGTCACCGGGATCAACTTTGCGCTCGACTCGGTGGGATCAATCGCGGGCCGCGTGACCCATGCTGGCCAGCCGTTGCCCGAGGCTCAGGTGGCGATCTACGACGCTACCGGGCAATTCCAGATCGAGGTGACGACGGACGTTACCGGCGGCTACCTGGTCGAGAACCTGGAGGTGGGTCCTTACTTCGCGGTCGCCCAACATCCGGAACTCGACGACGAGCTTTACGATGATCTACCGTGTGAGGACGGCTGCGACCCGACCGCGGGGGTGCCGATTGCGGTCGATGCCGGGGAGGTCACAATGGGGATCGACTTCGCCCTGGGATACTGCACGCCGACGGCCACCAGCCTGTGTCTGACCGGCGATCGTTTCCGGGTCGAAGCCACCTGGACGGACTTCCAGAGCGGCACGGGATTCGGCCAGGCGGAGGGCCTGACCGCCGACTCCGGATACTTCTGGTTCTTTAACTCGAGCAACGTCGAGCTGGTGGTCAAGGTGCTCGACGCCTGCACGGATTTCAACCATTTCTGGGTCTTCGGCGCTGGTCTGACCGACGTCGGCGTCGAGCTGACGATCACCGACGGGTTGACCGGTGAGGTCAAGCCCTACAGCAATCCGCTGGGCACCAAATATGAGCCGATCACCGATACATCAGCTTTTCCGACCTGCGACGCGAGTCGAGTAGCGCTACCAGCCCTGGAAGCTCCGGAACAGAAGCTGGCAGGGCAGAAGCTAACAGAGGTGATCGAGGTGACCGGCTCCGAGAAGATGGCCGGTTCCGAGAAGATGGCCTGTGTGCCGGGCGAGACCGGGCTGTGTCTGAACGAAGGACGTTTTCTGGTCGAAGCTCAGTGGCGAACGCTAGAGGGCAATACCGGCTCGGGACAAGCGATTCCGCTCACCGGCGATACCGGTTACTTCTGGTTCTTCAGCCCCGACAATGTCGAGGTGATGGTCAAAGTGCTCGATGCTTGTGATCTGGAGGGTTTCAACAGCTTCTGGGTCTTCGCCGCCGGTCTGACCGATGTCGAGGTGACCCTGACGGTCACCGACACGGTCTCTGGTGAGTTCCAGGAGTACTTTAATCCTCTGGGCACGGCTTTTGAGGCGATTACCGATACTGCCGCCTTTGATACTTGCAACTAGCTGAATCGCCTCCTCATAGGAAGGAGGCGTCAGCCGACCGATGAGCGGAGAGCGGATCCGCGAATTCGAGGCGAGATTCTATGCATCCGACGGCCCGGCGCCGCGTTTCGGCGCGCTTCTGGAGCTAGTCGTCACCCAGAGGGGCAGAAGGCTTGACGCTGGATCGGCGACGTCATTACGCTGCGTCTCGGTCATGTCTGCTCTTCATTTGCATCGATTCATGAACCTTTAACCCAAGGGCTGGCAGCCCGCGGTCAAGGTCCGTCCGCGCAATCTCGCAGGCGGCTGACTTGAAGGGCCTGCTCGCCGTCCGTGGCTAGAGTCGAACCGCGCTGCGCGCGGATCTCCGCTGACCCTGACCGCAGACTTCAGGAGGGACTTCCACATGCGTTTGACTTCTTTGTTCTCCCGCCTTGGCTTGCCGATGCTTGCCATCCTGCTGTCGTGTGCAGCGCCATTGGCCGCCCAGCCGTCAGCGGCGGAGCCGACGGCCGTGACGAGCGAAGAACAGGCCACGGACACGCAGATCCGCGATCAGGATCTGTGGGCGCGTCTTGAGGGCGATGTCCAGTCGCTGGATCGCCGCCTGCGTCTGCGCTTGCTGCAGATCGCTGAGTCGCCGCTTTACGGCGCTCTCGTTCGTGAAGTCTCGGCGGAAGAGGTGCAGCTTTACCGTCGCACGTTGCGCTCGATGGAAAACGGCCTGCGCGCTCGACGAGGCGATTCTGAGAGGTCTGAAGTCGACGCGATGATTCGCAAGATTCGCGCTTTGCGACCCTGGGTCGACAATCTTGAGCGAGCGTTGGAACACCCGGAGACAGCCGTTGCCGGTCTCGTCGATCTGCGTCGAGCCCTCAAGGTCGAATGGCCGCCGGTCGAGGGGCTCGGGCCGGTTGCCAACGACAATTGTGCGGACGCCACCCCGATCGGCGATGGCACTTTCTTCGGCGACACCACGAAAGCCACGGCCGACGGCGAAGGCTGCTTTAGTGGCTGCCCGGATGTCTGGTTCGCTTATACCGCGCCGATGACGAACACGGTGGTTGCCGACACGTTTGGCTCGGGCTTCGATACCGTGATCTCGGTTTATAGCGGCTGTCCGGGAACCTTCGACAACGAGATCGCCTGCAACGAATATACGATCGGTTCCCAGGGCGCGGCCGGTTGGCCTGTGCAGGCGGGCGAGACCTATCTGCTACGGATTACGGGTTACTGTGGCGGAGACTCCGCCACCGGGCCGTTTGTTCTCAACGTCGGTCCCGGCGGGGCGATCGCCGGTACGGTGACCGATGCGGAGACCGACGAGCCTTTGGCTTCTGTCGACGTCGAAGTGCAGAATGCCGAGGGTTTTGTCGTCGGCATTGCGGTCACCGACTCGGACGGCAACTATCAGGTCGTGGGCTTGGCGGAGGGCAACTATTTTGCGTTCACGAGTATCACCCAAGGCTATTTGCGGGAGGTTTACGACGACATCCTCTGTGACTTCATCTTCGGTTGCGATCCGCTCACCGGAACGCCGGTGCCTGTCGTCACCGGCACCACCACCGAAGGCGTTGACTTTGCGCTCAACCGAGGCGGTACGATCGCTGGCACGGTGACCGAAGCGGCAACCGGTGATCCGGTTTCTGATTTTTCAGTACGTCTCGAGATTTACAACACCGAAGGCAACTTCCTGACCGGCAGCGTCGCAGATGCCGCCGGTGAATATTCGGTCACCGGCCTGCCAGCCGGCACCTACTATGCCGTCGCCGAGAGCTCGCAGTATCGAGACGAGCTCTATGACGATCTGCCCTGCAACCCGGACATCGTCAATGGTTGCATCCCCACCCTCGGCACGCCAATCGAAGTGAATTTCAACACCACCACCGGCGGCATCGACTTCGTGCTCGAGCGCCTCGGCGTCATTTCTGGCAACGTGTCGGAAGCCGGCACCGGCCTGCCGATCGCCACCACCAATGTCCTGATTTGGAACGAGTTTGACGAGCTGGTGACCGGTGCCGAAGTCGATTCCGCGGGCAACTATCGTGCGGGTGGGCTCGACGCGGGGACCTACTTTGTCTCCACCGACGGTTTCCTACATTTCGACGAGCTCTTCGACAACCGGCCTTGCGAGCCGGACTGCAACACCACGGCTGGCACGCCGGTCGAGGTGGAGCTCAACTCGACGACCCCTGGCATCGACTTCGTGCTCGAGAAACTAGGCGCGATTTCCGGGACCGTCACTCAGAGCTCGACCGGTGATCCGATCGACGGTGCTTTCCTCGTCGTCTATGACGAGTTCAGATCCGCCGTCAATTCGACGTTCGCCAGCTCGACCGGTGCTTACATCCTGGAAGGATTGGGCCCAGGAAACTACACCGTGACGGCACAAGACCTCCTCCATCAGGGCGAGATCTACGATGACATTCCCTGCGAGGGTTGTGATCCCACCCTGGGGACGCCGATCCGGGTGGAAGGCGGTGCCGTGACCGGTGATATCAACTTCGTGCTCGAGAGTCTGGGGTCGATCTCGGGGCGGGTCGTCAGAACGCTCACCGGATTACCCCTGAGCTTCGTCGCCATCAGCGTCTACGACACAGAGGGTGCTTTGGTGGGTTCGGATGAAACCGACGATTCCGGGGAATATCAGGTCCGAGGTCTCCGGCCGGGGACTCATTTCGTGGTGGCCGGCGGTCCTCAAGTCCTCGACGAGCTCTATGACGACCTGCCGTGCGAGGACGGTTGCGATCCAACGGCGGGCGCGCCGATCGCGGTCGACCTCAACCAGGAGATTGCCGACATCGACTTTACTTTGGACCGTCTGGGAGAGATCGGGGGCCGCGTGTCCCATCTTGGCGAGCCAGTCACCGACGCGCGGATCACCATCTACGATGGCTCCGGGAACTTTCAAACAGATGCCTTCACGGATTTTGAAGGGAAGTACAAGACCGCGAGTCTGTTCCCGGGAACCTACTTCGCGGTGGTGACGCATCCGCAACACGATGACGAGCTGTTCAATAACATCCCTTGTCAGGGCGGCTGCGATCCGACCATCGGCACGCCGATCCCCGTCATCTTGAATCTGACCACGTTGGGCATCAATTTCCTGTTGGATCCGCCGGGATCAATTTCCGGCCGCGTGACGCAAGCCGGTCAGCCGGTGTCCGACGCCCAGATCGAAATCTACCGACCCTCCGGAACTCTCCTGGTCGAGGTGGAGACAGATGCCTCCGGCGACTACTTTGTCGGTGGCCTGGACCGAGGCAATTACTATGCGGTGGCCCGTCACCCCGAACTCAAGGACGAGCTTTACAACAATCTGCCGTGCGACGAAGGTTGCGACCCGACGACCGGAACACGGATCCGAGTCGACGCGGATGAGACCACCCCGGACATCGACTTCGCCTTGGGGTACTGCACGCCAACCGAGACCAGCCTGTGTCTGACCGGCGACCGCTTCCGAGTCGAAGCCGCCTGGGAGGATTCTCGGGACGGTTCGGGACTCGCTCAAGCGGAAAGCCTGACCAACGACTCCGGCTACTTCTGGTTCTTCAGCCCGACCAACATCGAACTGGTGGTCAAAGTTCTCGACGCCTGCACGGACTTCAACCATTTCTGGGTCTTCGGCGCGGGTCTGACCGACGTCGGCGTCGAGCTGACGATCACCGACGAGTTGACGGGTGAGGTCAAGCCCTACGTCAATCCGCTGGGTAACAAATACGAGCCGATCACCGACACCAGTGCTTTCCCAACCTGCGACGCCGGTCGGGCGAGCCCGGCGTCGGCGGTCGCGTCGCTGTCTGTGGAAACGCTGGCGATGCCACCCAAGCGTTCCATCGCCGTGACCGGTTCGGGAAAGATGGAGTGCATGCCGAGTGACACCGGGCTGTGCCTGAACGAGGGACGGTTTCTAGTCGAAGCGCAGTGGCGGACGGACGATCGCACCGGTTCCGCGCAGGCCATTCAGCTCACCAGTGATGCCGGTTACTTCTGGTTTTTCAGCCCTGACAACGTTGAAGTGGTGGTCAAGTTGCTCAATGCGTGCGATCTGGGGGACTTCAATAACTTTTGGGTCTTCGCCGCTGGTCTGACCGACGTCGAGGTCACGCTGACGGTCACCGATACAGTCTCCGGTGAGATCCAAGAGTACTTCAACCCTCTGGGCACCGCCTTTGAGGCGGTCACCGATACCGGCGCCTTCGATACTTGCAACGAATAGCGGCACAGGTTAGCGCCGCGATCTGCCCCTGGCTGGGTCGTCAGGCGGTTTCTTGCACTGTCGATTGCTCGCCGAGCTGCACGCGGGCCGCCGCGCAACAAGTAGAATCTCCTACTTGGAATCCAGGATTCCTAGCCGTCGCAAAATTTCGGCTCGGTGCTCCAGCACCGGGGGGACAATCTCAGGGTCAATCTTGACGTCAAGAACCGCAGGGCGTTGGCTCCTAAGTGTCTCACGAAGACATAGCTGTAAACCGCTGATCGACGAGACTACTTTGCCTGTCGCACCGAAACCTCGAGCAATGGCTGCTGCGTCGATCGATTGACTGAAACGGTTAGAATTGATTCTACTCTCGTAGAGAAGCTCCTCCAGATGATCCAACATCCCGTAGCCTCCGTCATTCAAGACGATCCAAACGACAGGTAGGCCGTGCTGGACTGCTGTATGAATTGCTGAGCTAGTCATCGCAAACGCACCATCACCCATCACAGCTACGGTAGTCTCGTTTCTAGCGAAACAGCTGCCGACCGCCGCCGGCCCTGCATGTCCCATGCATCCAAACCCGAGGTTGACTGTAATTTGTCCCGCCTCTTTCACCTTAAATCTACTGAGTACCCAAGATGTCGCATTGCCTATGTCGACATGAAGTTTGCATCTGAAAGGAAGTTCTCTTTGAAGAGAATCGATAACCGCCCTTGGGTCTAGCATGCCTTCCTGAGCTTCTATGCGCGTAACTCTTTGAGAGGATACCCGCTCTATGCCAGAGTAGTTGGGCTTCGTTGCGGAATCTGGTTCGTGGCGCCTCGGCCTGCGCAGTTCTCTGGTTAGTTCGCTGAGAGCTTGGCGAATATCACCCTTAATTCCTATAGTCGATTCGAAATTGGAATCTAATATATCCTTGTCGATATCGATTCGAATGAGGGCTTCTTGTGGTAGAAGACGTCGATCCCACCCTATGGACGTCCATTCTCCTAGCCTGCTTCCTATCACAACTAGGACATCGTGCTCTTGAGACCAGATCTTGGCAATAGTCGACAGGTTTCCAGGGAATCCGTACACGCCAAGGGATAAGGGGTGGCCCTCTGAAATAGCTCCTTTGCCCTTCGGCGTCGTAGCGACGAAGGCGTTAAGTTTCTCGGATAATTCTACTAATTCTTGAGATGCGCTAGCGCATAGTACTCCGTGACCTGCAATGATTAAGGGACTTGCCGCGCCTTCAAGTGTACGGGCAGCTTCCCTGATTGAGCGGGTAGCAATTTCGGTGTCGTTGGATGATGGCCTGCCTTTGGAGTGGGTGTGACTATCCACAACAGTGCGGTCGAAGTAGTTCATAGGAATGTTGAGATGAACCGGGCCTTGCGGCGGTTCTAGTGCTATAGCAACTGCTGCTCGAACCATAGAAAGGGGGTCCTGAAGATCAAGGCGGATAGACAGCTTTGTGCATGGCTTGAGAGCTTCCACTACGTCAATGTGATGTGGCGTTCCTTCTTGGAATGCAAAGCGTCCAAAAGCAGATGTCGATACCTGGGCACTGATAAGCAGTACTGGGATATGGTCCGAGTAGGCCGTCGCTAGAGCAGATGCAGTGTTGGTCGTGCCCGGTCCTGTCGTAACAATAAAAGCTCCCAAATTCGATCTGGAACGTGCATATCCGTCTGCCATGAAGCCCGCAATTTGTTCGTGTAAGCAATTGACGACGCGAAATCGAGAGTCTTGTCGAAGGGCGACGTAGAATGGGAGGAGGGCGCCTCCAGCGAGTCCGAATACGGTCTCGACGGAAGACTCATGCAGGATGCCTAATATTCCTTCGGCCAAGTTCTTCATCAACCAAGGCTCCCTAGGAAATCCTTAGTCGCTGGTTTGCGTGTCAATTTATTGGTAATCTCGGTAGCGTGGGCAGTTTGTTCGTCTGCGCTCGCTAGGCGGTTAGCAGCGAGTGCGGCTCTGGCAATTGAACTTGACTCAGAGGTGAGCCGCAGATGGGGTGGCCCACGCCGAACGTGTTCAGTATTAAATGCTACGTTTCCTGTTTTTAGTATGAAGTACGAGAGGCATCTGGCCAGGGATCTTAGGCCGTAGCCTCCTTCGATCGTTCCGACAAGTGGGATTGATTTGGGGATGGTGAAGGATGATATTGAATCTGCTAGTTGAATATAGGCTTTGTCTGTAAGATAGCCGTTGTTGAGCGGGTCCTCGATGTGCCCATCAAAACCCGCAGATAAGAAAACGATGTCCGGATCGTATGCAGCTAGAGTAGAGGCTAGAACGTGCTTGATGAGAAACGAGTAGCCGGTGTCGCCCATCTTGTGTTTGTCGTACGGGACGTGAAAAGTGGGAGAGTTCTCTTTTTCCTTGCTTTGATATATTTCGTCTGAATAGCTCGTGCTTTCGTGGAATGAAAAATACATTACTTGCGAGTCATTCCTGAAGCAGTAGGAAGTGTGTACGCCGCAGTGGGCGTCGAAGTCTATGATGAGGATGCGGTTGTAGCCATACTTGTGTTTAGCGTATTGGGCTCCGGCCGCTACGTTGTTAAAGAGGCAGATGGCGTTATTTGCCAGGTGCCCTGGCGGGCGATTGAGCGCCCACGCGCAGTTGCGATAGGCGTGAGCATAGTCCACGCATTCCAGCACAGCTCCGGCTGAATAGAGGGCTGCCGGGTACATGTCGACTCGGACGGGAAGACTTCCTTTCCCTGCTTTTTCGGACTGGTCTTCCCATGCTTCGACTATATCTTCGACGTAATGATCCCATTGGCCTCCGCCGGGCCGTCTGTCCGTGCCGGAACTATGGGTAGCCTTCAGCTCGGCTAAAGAAATTGGTCTAGTTGGTTCGATCCAATGGAAACTGTTGTCGTCAATGTGCATTAGCCAGTCGTAGGCGAATGCAATTCGTTCCCTGCACTCGAAATGAGACTCGTCTGTGTACTCAATGAATTTTGGCGAGAAGGCAATGGCGGGCTGGTCTCCGGGTCTTTTGTGGCGCCGTGGTCTTTTTTCGGAATCTCTCGTGCTTGTTGTGTTGGTGAAGATTCTGAGGCCGGCTGCTCGAGCGATCGTTGTGGTTGCGTGATTTATTTGAGGGAGAATTGGGCGTATGGCTTCACAGTTCGTTAATAGCCATAGAATTACGTCGAAGTGCCATCTTGAGCTATAGAGAGGGGCGTTGTTGCCCGCCCAGTCGTGGAAGTTCATCGTTAGATCATAGAAGCCCCAGCGGAGTTTAGGGTCTTGGGAGACTCGGTGGAGCGTTTCCTCCACCGTGGCTAGTCGATCTAGCGGAAGTGCGAGCCTTGGGAGGCTTGCTAGAGCAATGCTGCGTATTTCTGGCTGCAGTGAGTGATCTAAAGCTATTTTAGTGACTGCCTCGAAGAGGGCAGTTGCATCTGCGGTGTCGTTGGTTGTCTGTACTTGAGTCTGCCTTGCGTGTCGTCTCCCGAGGCTGCGTATGGAAAGTAAGAAGGCTCTGCTTAACCAGAACGTCGTTCTATGTCGTTCGTCGTTGGCTATTTCTAGAAGTCTCTGGTAGATGAGCTTTGGTTTGTGAGGGGCTAGCGTCGGTAATACATTGAGTGCAAAAAGGTGGTGCAAAGGCGTTTTGTGAGACATCCAATCTCGCAGTAGTTCCATGCATCGCTCTGGCCTGGCTTTAAGGAGTGAAGCCATTACTGGCTGGACGCTCGAAAAGACGACGAAATCTTGTTTCTCTACTAAGCGGGCAAGCGCTTCAAAAATATTTTGGAGTAATTCTTGGGCTCGGGTGCGCTCGGTATTGGAAGCCTCCTCCCACCATCTGGATCGGGCTATTTCCAGATCGCGCAAGGCGGAGCAGGCTTCGTGGATCGGATAGTATCCACGGTCAGTTTCGAATAACCACTGATTTAACAGTCCGGCGAAGTTGTCGACGTTGTCTTCTTTCTCGAGAATTGCTCGCTCTAGGTTGAGTAGAGCCTGTCTGGGTGATTCACCTGTATGTGATGGGATTTCCCGCGTGCTTGCAGTCGGTCCGAAAAAACGCTTCCGTATGTCGGGATGGGCGCGGATCTTGGCGTCGAGTACAGTTCGACCCCAGAGCTTGATCTTCCATGACTTGGCATGCGCAGCAACCGTACGGACGAGAGCCTCCTGTGTGTCGAGTGAGAGGTTGCAGGACGCGGCGAGCAGGTAGACATCTGGTTCGGGTTTTGGGGAGGCATCGATTACTTTTCTCAATTCTCTTGCGGCTGGCGTAGGGCCTAGTCTCTGGGTCCGTTTTGCTTGAGTAACCCATCGTTGACCGATGCGATCTTCACTGGTCAGATCGCATCCAGCTTCGTTGCCGGCAGCACCCCAGTGTCGAATCGACGTATGCCCTTCTGCCTGGAGCAAGGCCAGGCAGAGCTGTTCAAACTGAAGAGGGGAGAGTTCGGAGAACGGTAGGTTGTGTTCCGTATGGGTCATACCTTCGACTCTCTGATAAACAGCGTGCCGTGCTTACCATGAGTGCTCGTCGCGAGCAGGTAGTCGTGACATTCCGGAGATCTGTGTTTAGCAAAAGAGTCACTATCTACGGCTGATTGGCTGTTGGCGGCTCCAAATGAACTAAGACCCTTTGGTTCTCTAGAAATCATGGTAACTGAGAGATTCCCTGCGCAGTGCCAGCTAGCCGTTAAATGTGCAAACAATCGTGGACCTCGAGCGCAATTCCGCGAACGACCGCCGATAGCAACTCAAGCTCTTGACGAAGCTGTTCGATTTCCGTCTTACTATTTTCGGTATCTCGAGTTAAGTCAAGCAGCCGCCTGGCAAGCTCGTACTACTGCTTCAGCCTCGCAATGCGTTTTCAACTCGGCGAGAACCTGGGCGGTGTCTGCAAAGTTTGCGAGCGTTTCCTTGCACGCAGCCTCGATCTCGTCATCAGAGCGGTCCATCTTCGCACGTCACTCGTCTCTCTGGGTGAGGCATCGGCGGATCACCGCTTCCAGCTCTGCGGTTTCCAGGCGATCGGCATCCAGGGAAATTGTCTCCATAACAGCCTCCAAGCTCAGATTATCACGGCAACGCCGGCCGTCGAAGACCACGGGCGGCGGTTAAAATACCTCCATGCGAAATCACCTCTTCGTCGTCGTCACCCTTCTGCTGACTCTACCTCTGAGCCAAGCCGCCTCTGCGGCCGTTCCGCCGGAAGCCGTCGAGCTACGCAATCGCGGCCTGGCCGAGCTCGAGAACGAAAAGCCCGAGCTGGCGGAGGCGTCGTACCGCAAGTTGACCGAGATCGCGCCGAAAGACCCGCTGGGCTTCGGCAATCTGGCGATCGCTGAGCTGCGCCAGCAAAAGAATGATGCGGCCATGGCGACGATCGAGCGCGCCCTGGAGCTGGCTCCTGGGCGGGCGGACCTCTTGGCGATCAAGTCTGAGGTTCTGCAGTGGACTGGGGATCTCGACGGCGCTTTGACGGTGATGAAACAGGCCGCCGACACCGCGCCTGAGGATCTCGAGATCCTTTATGCGGCCTATAGCCTGTCGACCACCCTGCGCACCGAAGCGGCCGAGGCGGCGGGAACCGAGGTACTGCGGCGACTGGCTCGGCTGCGGCCGGAGAATCTGGTGGTGTTGCTCCAGCTCGGTCAGCGGGCGATCGCGGCCGGCGATCGGCGACTGGCTAGCGGCGTCTTCGTGCGCGTCGAACAGCTGCTCTGGCAGGTCGATCCAATCGCCAGCCGGGCGCTCGAGATGGTGACTACGGCGCTCTCGAGCGATGACGTGTCCGCGGCTCGAGTGCCGGCGGTGCGGCTCGAGAACGTGCTCAAAGTCAGCGCCATGTATCGCGAGAGTCTGCGGGAACTGAAGACCGGCATTCAGGGCATTCCAATCAAACGCTTTCTCGACGAGCCCGAGCCCGAAGTCTTCGGTGAACCCTTGAAGATCGAGCTGGCCGGTAGTCCGCTAGACGAACGGCCGACCGCCGGCCGTGCCCTGGCCGTCGGCGATTTCGACGGCGACGGCAAGGCGGATCTGGCGCGAATCCGCGGGGGCGACGACACGGCAGACGGGGCGACCCCGAGCAATACCCTCGAAGTCCGCCTGGCGGCGGGGGGCTGGAAAGTTTCCAGTGAGTATCCGGCCGCGGATTTCAGTGAGTTGCTGACCGCGGACCTCGACAATGACGGCGCTCTCGACCTCGCGGCTTTCGGGCCATCCCGGGGCCAGGCTTGGCTCGGGGCCGGTGACGGCAGCTTCAGCGGCGCGCCGGAGGCGTTAGGGCTGAGTCAAGCCGGTGCCGCCGCCGCGGCGGTGATCGACTTTGACATCGAAGGCGATCTCGACCTGGCGCTCACCGGGAGTGCCTCCGGTCCCGCGGACCTCTATCGCAACAATCTCGAGGGGCCGCTCGAGCGGGTCGGCGTCAAGTCATTGCCGCGACTGCCCGACGCCAACGCCCGCGGCATCGCCGCCAGCGATCTGGATCGCGACGGCGATCTCGATCTGGTGATCGCCCACGCCCGTGGCCTGACCTGGGTCGACAATCTGCGCCAGGGGCGCTTCGTCGACGCCAGCGCTCGGGGTGGCCTCGCACCTTCCGCCGCCTTGCAGTCGGTGGTCAGCGCCGATCTCGACAACGACGGTCTGCCCGACCTCGTGGGTGGCGGCCAGGGGCTTTCCGCCTGGCGCAACGTGCAGGTTTATGGCCGAGACGCTGGGGTGCTGGGGATCCGCCCTGGGGACGTCGACTTCGAGCCCTGGCCACTGTTCGCACCGTCCGACGCGGCGCCCGGTCTGCTCCAAGACGTTGCGGTTTCGTCTCTGCACGCCTTCGACGCCGACAACGATGGTCGCTTCGATCTGGCGGTCGCGGCGGCGGACGGCGTGCATGTGCTGACCCAGCAAGTCGGGGGCACCAACGGTCCAAGCTTCGCGTCCGTCGCGGTCGCCAGCGGCCCGTCGTCCGCGTCGGCAGTGGTCAGTGCTGATCTCGACCTGGACGGCGATCTCGACTTGGCGGTCGCCGGCGCCGACGGCCTGCATTGGCTGGAAAACCAGGGGGGCAATGGCAACGGTTGGCTGGTGGTCAGCCTGCGCGGCCTGGCGAAAGGCAATAGCAAGAACAACTTTCATGGCGTCGGCTCGTCGATCGAGGTGACCGCGGGGCGCGCGTATCAATTCCGCGAAGCTGCCGGAGATGCCATCCATCTCGGCATCGGCTCGCAGGACGCGGCCGACGTCCTGCGTGTCGTGTGGACCAACGGCGTGCCTCAGAATCGTCTGCAGGTCGATGGCAAGCAGCGCTTGGTCGAAGAGCAACTGCTCAAGGGCAGCTGTCCGTTCCTCTACGCTTGGGACGGCTCCGAGATGGCCTTCGTCACCGATCTGCTGTGGGGCGCGCCCCTCGGACTGCCGGTGGCGCCAGGGGCCTGGGCGTCGTCCGATCCGGAAGAGCTGGTGCGACTCGACGCCGCGCTGACGCCTGAGGGCTCCTACCGCCTGCGCGTCACCGAAGAGTTGTGGGAGGCGGCGTACTTCGACTACCTCCGACTGTGGGTGGTGGATCATCCGATCGACGTCGAAGTGGCGTCGAGCCTTCGGATCGTGCCCGATGGCTCGAATTCAATCTCCTTGGCCGGACACAACAAGCGGGTGCTCGCCAGCCGTGACCTGCGGCCGGTCGTCGCCGCCTGGGATGGCCGAGGGCGTGACGTGACGAAAGTCGTCCGCCATCGCGACGAGGTTTATGCCGCCGGCTATGCCAAGAGCCGTTATCAGGGAGCTTCAGAGCCTTGGAGTTTCACTTTCGATCTCGGCGAGGCTCCGGGTGCGTCGGTGCGTCTTCATCTCGACGGCTGGATCTTTCCCGCCGACGCCAGCCTCAATCTGGCGGTGGCGCAGCGCAGCGATCTGCCTTATCTGCCACCGCGCCTGGAAGTCGAGACGGTCTCCGGCTGGCAGGAGCTGACCGCCAGCATGGGCCACCCCGCAGGCAAGACCAAGACCATGGTGGTCGACACGCCAACCCTGCCTGAGGGCGCTCGCAAGCTGCGCATTGTCACCTCCCTATGGCTGCATTGGGATCGCATCGCCTGGACGATGGCGCCGGCCGATGGTGAGCCGATCATTCGCGCCCAGCTGGCGCCTTCCGTCGCCGAGGCTCGCTACCGGGGTTTCTCGGCCATGGTGAGAGAGGCGCCCAATGCTCCCCATAGCTTCGACTATCAAACCGTCACTGCCGACTCTCCATGGCTGCCTTTCCCCGGCCGCTACAGTCGCTATGGCGACGTCCGCGAGCTGCTCGCAGAGCCGGATGATCTCTCGGTCATCCTGGCGCCGGGCGACGAAATCGCTCTCACGTTCGATGCCAGCGATCTGGCGCCAACCCCCGAAGGATACCGTCGTACTTTATTCCTCGAGAGCCACGGTTGGGACAAAGACGCCGATCGCAATACCTGGGAAGGGGAGCAGCTCGAGCCACTGCCGTTTCGGGCGATGAGTGGTTATCCCTACGCCGAAAAGGAATCCTATCCCGGCACCCCGGAGCATGAGACCTACCGTCTGGAGTGGCTGACTCGGGAGCTGCGGTGAAGCCCCGCTGCCGAGCGGTAGCGCGTGTCGCGGGGCGCAGGAATCAGCCTTCAACCCTCCAAGCTCTTCGACACATTGTCGAAAGAGGCAGTCTTGCAAGGGTCGAAATCGCCAGTCATCACCTCTCCGAGAGTTATCACATAGGACTCACAGATCTCCACAGGGTGGGCACAACAGGTCGCGGATAGGGTCGTCGAATCATGAGAACCGTCGCCTTGTGAACCGTGCGACAGCAAAAGGAGATTGTCATGAAGAACGACTCATCCGCCCCTTCATCCCGCGTCCCGTCGAACGCGACCCCAGCCTCGGTGGTGGCCTCAGCAGCTAGTGCTACCGTGATTCCGGTGGCATACGATGCTGCGACCGATCAATTGGGGATAAAGAATGAATCGGTCTCGTTGCTCACCGGAGAGGCCTTCTTCTGGGAGTTCTCAGATGTGCCGGAAGGCTGGGCGCCGAGGATCGACTTTCTCGACGGTGAGCGCCAGGGCCTGGGACCCTTCGCTGCTTTACGCCAGACGCACAATCAGATTGTCGGGCAAGGCAACGTCGGACTTTCGGTCGGCACTCAGAGTGTGGAATACGCCTATCGAGCGGTCCTGGTACAGATCGGAGGCACGCAACGGTTGGAGAGCCTTCCGGCCCAGCTGATCAATGAAGGCTCGGCGGCAAGCAATCCCAAGGTCTGGATTACCGTCGATTTTGATACCTCCACGTTCCGTGTCGAGCCCGAACGCTTTTCCTGTTTCGTAGGCGACGTGGTCACTTTTGGCTTTACCAATCTTCCCGACGACTACGCACCGGAGGTGATCTTCGACCTCTATCGTCCCATCGGAGCGAGCGAGTGGGAGAGTAGCCCCCACTTCGGCCCTTTCACAACCTTCTGCCATGAGCCGAGCTTGATCGTTGCTAGCGGCTCGAGTGGCCTGACCGGGACGTTCAATTTCATTGTCACCGTCAATCATCTGATCGACGGCGAGCAGTCGAGCCAGAAGTTGGAGCGGAGCGGTGACCCGGTGATCGACCGCGAGGAAGAGCCCGTCTATCCGGCGCCCGAGGACCGCTGATCGAGCGGCTTCGTCCGGGTCTGTTCCAGGAGGACCTGGAAGGTCGGGTCGCCAGCTAGGGCGGCGAAGGCGGGCACCTGGAACCAGCGCGGCCGAGTGCCCAATTCGAGCGCTCGCTCAATATTGACCAGAGCTGAGTTCCGATCCGCCGTCAAGGCATAGACCATCGCCCCGTGGTAGATCACCTCGGCGTTCTCGGGATGGCTCTGGAGAGTCTCCTGGGTTTCCTTGACCGCCGGCCGAGCATGGCCGAGATGAGCCAAGCAAAGAGCTTTGAGCATCCGGCTGGTGGGATCCAGGCCGGCACTTTGAGCCAGGGGTTGCAAGCGTTCGAGTACCTGGCGGTAGCCCGCTCGAGCCTCGTCGTCTCGCCCGAGGGCCGAATGAGCTTCCGCCAGGTTGAACGTTGCCTCCACGTGATCGGGGTCGAGCTCGAGACCTTGACGATAGACCTCTGCGGCCTCGGCGTAGTCACCGAGCAGGAAGTAGACGATGCCGAGATTGGTCCAGTAGCGCCGGCTTGGACCGGTCGCGAGCAGGCCCTGATAAAGCTCTCGAGCAACCTCGAGATCGCCCGAGACGAGCTCCAGTTCGGCGAGCAGAGACAAGCCACGTCGATTGCCGGGCGCACGCTCGAGGAGCTGCTGGAGATGTTTGCGGGCGTTGCCGGTGTCACCCACCCGATCCTCGAGGGTGGCAAGATGGAACAGGAGTTTCCAGGAGGGTCGCAGCTCGACGGCCTTGCGACCCCAGCAAATCGCTCCGTGCAGATCTCCCTGCTGTGCCAGCAGCTGTGAACGCGCGAGCAGGAGCGTGAGGGAACCGGGCGAAAGCTCCTGCAAACGCTCAAGAACGGCTTCGGCGACCGCGGTCCGTTCGGCGATGAGAGCGATTCGGAAACTCGCCAAAAGGGGCCGCGGGTCGGTCGGAGAAAGTGCGGCACCGGCTTGGGCCAACGCCGCGGCTCGTTCCAGCAATTGCGGTTCTCGATGCTGGCGGGCGAGCCGCCAGGTCATCTCGGCGCCGAAGAGATAACCTTCGAGAAAACGAGGCGAGGACTTGAGGACAGCATCCAGGGTGGCGAGAGTTGCTAGCGAAGCATCGCTACCGGTGTCGTGGCGCTGGCGAAGGTCGAGGTAGATCCGGTAGTCGGCGTCGGTCACCTCGAGGCTGGGCGAGCCTTCCCGGGGTGAATGATCCGGATAAGCTTGGCGGAGCTTGGCCCCGACCGCGTTGGCGAGGACCAGGGATTCCGCGGGATCCATCGGAGCTTCGATGGCGTCGGCCCAGAGCACGCGGCCGTCGTTGCTCAGGCGCCGAAGGCTCACTCGACACAGCCGGCCTCGCGCCTCGATCGTCGCTCCCAGAACCTCGTCCGCGGCTGCCGCCCGCGCCGCGTCCTTGGCGGTGGTCGCTTGATCATGCTCTGAAGGATCCAGGGGTGAGAGGTCGCGCAGCGCTGCCAGGCTGGCGATCATGGCGAGATGCACCTCGTCGGCCGCGGCCTCGAGATCCGCACTTTGGCCCTCCATCGCAGGCCGTAGCACAGCCACTCGCGCAGGACTGGCCTTTCGATTCAGGGTCAAGACGGCGCTGAAACCGGCCAACCCGAGCACGACGATGGCAGCGGTGGCGAGCGCTCGACGTCTCCAGGGGTTCATCGTGTCGGGGTTTTCACGGGCTTGCGCCACCGGCAGGGCCGCGGACGGTTGCTCTGGCGCCCTCCGATTCACTGCGGCGATCCCGCCCACGGCGGTGGCTTTCGATCGAGTGAGCATCGCGTCGAGCTCGGTCGCCATCGCGGTCATCGAGGGCAGACGCTGATCCGGATCTTTCTCCAGCGCTCGCTCTACGACGTCGGCGAGCTCTCGAGGCACCTCGGGCGCAATCGTCGTCAGGGGCTCGGCAGTGCCTTCAAGAATCGAGTGCACCACCGCTTGCTCGTAATCGCCCCGAAAGGGCTGGCGGCCGCTGAGCAACTGGTAGAGCACGACGCCCAGAGACCAGACGTCGCTACGTGCATCCACCTCGTCGCCTCGACTTTGCTCGGGAGATTTGTAAGCCGGAGTGCCAGGAGAGAATGCTGTCGAGGTGAGCTGGGTCGCTGCGTGACCCCATCGGGCGACGCCAAAGTCGAGCACCTTGACTTCGTCGCTGTCATCCAGGTCAAGGACCATCAGATTCGCGGGCTTGACGTCACGGTGCACGATGTTCTTGGCATGGGCCGCGGCGAGCCCACGCGCTGCGCTGGCGATGATCGCCGCCGCCTGCCGCCAGGGTAGCGGGCCGCTTTCGATCAGGGCGTCCAGAGTCTTGCCCGGATAGAAGGGCATGACCAGGAACAGACGACCGTCACGGGTCTCGTCAATCTCGTAGAGAGTACAGACATTGGGGTGATCGAGGGCCGCAACCGCCCTGGCCTCCAGCAGGAAGCGTTGCTTCGAGCTGTCGTCACAGCTCCACTCCGAGGGTAGGAACTTGAGGGCCACCGTTCGTTTCAAGCGGGTGTCTTCGGCGCGCCACACCACTCCCATCGCCCCGCTGCCGATCTCTTCATCGAGGCGATAGCGCGGTCCTTGCCCGAGGTCGTCGGAGCGGGAGATCTGGGCGAGGAGGCGATAGCCCCGTCGGGGCACGGTCTGAATGTAGCGCGGTTGCCTGGCTGAGTCGCCGAAGGCTCGGCGCAGGTCCCAAACACAGTGGGTGAGAGCCTCCTCGCCGATAAACGCATCGCCCCAAACCGCGTCGAGGATCTGCTGGCGGGTACATAGCTCACCGGCGTGGGCGGTGAGGTGAGCGAGAACCTGCATCGAGCGCGGCTCGACGCTGGTGACGCCGCCATCCTTGCTCCGGATCTGGCTGAGCTCGGGGCGCACCAGGAACTCGCCGACCCAAAAGTCACTCAGCACGGGTGAGAGTCCTGAGAAAGCCGAAGCACGATCTGCTGGAGGCCAAGCAAGGTATCCGATCCTGAAGGTTGCCGCTCCCGAGCTACGAAATCACTGAAGGTGTGACAAATCATTTTAGCACTCACATATGTCCTCGCCGATCGCTCTCTGGAAGCCCTGCGCTACGGTCAGCGCCTCAAGCTTTCTCAGGCGGCAGCGTTGTCCGTCCGCCTTTACCGCTTCAGTCGGCTGCTTTTTTCCAGCTCCTGGTGTCGCCAGCACCGACGGGCGGATCGGGTCGCCGCTTTGGGTTTGGAGGTCGGAGGGGCGACCCGGCGCCTCCTGAAGCGGCATTGGCGTCGGCGAGCGGACGGAGCGGGCGCCCCCTGGTGGACCTGGTTGCCGCGAAACGTCCTACCGATCTCCGCGACCGAGGGGCCTTGCAAGCTCTACATCAGCCCTCGCCCCGAGATGCTGGGGCAGGTCTTCAGAATCACGGTGGATATATTGGCAGCGTCTCAGCCACGGGCGATCAAAGTCGCGGCTGACGCGGCTGGGTTTCTTCGCCCCGACAAGCTGGTGGTCTACCTGCCGAGTCGCCTGGCCCTCGACGAAGTGGGCTATCGGGGTTTCTCGGCCATGGTGAGAGAGGGGCCCAATGCTCCCCATAGCTTCGACTATCAAACCGTCACTGCCGACTCTCCATGGCTGCCTTTCCCCGGCCGCTACAGTCGCTATGGCGACGTCCGCGAGCTGCTCGCAGAGCCGGATGATCTCTCGGTCATCCTGGCGCCGGGCGACGAAATCGCTCTCACGTTCGATGCCAGCGATCTGGCGCCAACCCCCGAAGGATATCGTCGTACTTTATTCCTCGAGAGCCACGGTTGGGACAAAGATGCCGATCGCAATACCTGGGAAGGGGAGCAGCTCGAGCCGCTGCCGTTCCGGGCGATGAGTGGTTATCCCTACGCCGAAAAGGAATCCTACCCCGGCACCCCGGAGCATGAGACCTACCGTCTGGAGTGGCTGACTCGGGAGCTGCGGTGAGGCTTTCCGCCGCCGAGCGCGAGCCGCCGGTGGATCGTACAGGCCCCTAAGCTTCTGAGGACTGCAGTCGAGCGATGTTGCTCGGGACTGTAGTTTTATATAGAATATGTCTTGAAGGCATATTCTTGTTTGCCTTCCATCGGCCTGCTAGCCTGTGCTCGGGCTCGCGGACTCATTAGCTCTTTGCGCATTAGGGTGAGAGGTGAGATCTTCAGAGATTACCTAGTGCATCACTATCATTTCAGGTTTGTTTTTGCCGCGCTCACTTTTGTGCTGGTGCTGGCTGCTCTCGAGCTTTTGGCGACCGTCGCGCTTCGACTCGTGGAGCGACGCGTCGAGCTTCCCGACGTGAGACCTTACGTCGGTCAAGCGGTGGATTTTGAAGCCTTGCAGCAGAGGTTCGATGCGGAGCTTGGTTGGATTCACAGGTATCCGAACACCGCCTATGGGGAGCGGCCTCGCGCCCAGGAGTATGGGCGACCTCTTCTCACCGCCTTTGGTGACTCCTTTACTCGAGGGGACGAAGTTGAGGATCACGAAACCTGGGAAGAAACGCTCGCGGAGCGACTCCAGGGTGACGTTTTCAACTTCGGCGTCGGCGGCTACGGCATGGATCAAGCCTTACTTCGGTTCGAACGAGACTTTTCGCGTCGACCGGCGCCGATCGTGATCTTTGCTTTCATCAGTGGAGATCTCGAGCGTTGTTTCCGGCGCTATCTCAATTTTCATCGACGTCAGGCCTGGCTTCCCATGACCAAGCCCAGGCTGATCCTGGAGGACGATGAGCTCTTAATGATGCCGAATCCGATCCAGGCACCGGAGCAGCTCATCGCCAGGCTCCAAGAGCGTGCGTTCCTGGAGAAAATGGCGCTCGAAGATACCTCTTACAATCCTCACCGACTGCCGACGTTGCGTCGACCTTACCTCTTCCTGTTACTACGCCCATCTTTGTGGAAGGCATTCTTCGCTCCACCCTGGCAAGAGCAAGTTTGGCAGCGGCCCGAAGGGGTGCTTCTGGCGGAAAAAATCCTTCTACGCTTTGAACGTGGCGCTCGAGAGCGCGGCGCGCTGCCGATCATTCTCCACCTGCCACTCCACTGGGAAATGGATCGGTTTCTCAAGCAGAAGACAGTGCCAGCCCTGGAGGTGACCCAGGATATCTGCCACCGTCATGAGTTGACCTGCCTTTTTCCTTTGACGTCGATCGAGGAGACACCCTTCGACGATCTGGTGCGCTACTTTGTCCGAGGAGTACATGGCGGACACTACTCGGCGGAAGGCAATCGCTGGATGGGCGAATATCTCGCGGACCGTCTTCGCGAGTTGGCTCCGGACATCGTCAATCCGACGCCGGTGAGTGCCTCGCGCTGAAATGCGCCTTCAGTCTTGAGACGCTTCAAAGCACTCGACAAATTCGTCGAGCAGCGATTCGGCCTCTGGGTCGAGAGCGCTGAACTCGACTCCGACGCCGCACAGATCCCCTTCGAGGGCCTCGAGGTAGACCACCGTACCGGTGGCGTCGATGATGCGCTCTCCGAGCACCAGGTTGAGCTTGACCACCGAGCGTAGCGGCACCGGCTGGTGAAGCTCGAGGCGCACTCCGCCGCGGGAGATGTTGAGGGTGCGACCGGTGGTCAGGTCGGACCGTGAGCCATCATCCTCGAAGCGATTGACCTGAGCGAGTTGGACTTTCTCGACGCGTGGACTGGAGCGGCGCTCGCTCTCTTTCGACGTTTCGTCCCTGTCGTGCGGTTCCTGGCTCATGCCCGATACCCCCTAAAGTGGTGATGTCCATCATCTTAGAGATGATCCGGATGTACGTCCAACACATTGAACTATATGGATATCGGGAACTATATGGAGATCAGCCTTTGTGGAATTTGAAACGCTGGACCGGTTTTGGTGCCATTTTGGAACCTCGGCTCGCCAGGCCGCTGAAGGTGACGTGCTCGAGGTTGTACCAGTCTTCATGTTTGCGTTGGCGTTTCATCGGCACGAATTTCATATGTACCAGATACTCTGGCTCGCCGACGAAGAGCCGGTGGATCGTGCCTTTATTGCCTTTGATCAGCTCGTATTCTTTGTCCTTAATAAAACCCTGAATGTGTATCTTCTTTGCCCAGGCTACTTTCTGGGGATCTCGATAAACGTAGGTCAAGATGACGCCTTGGTCTTTGTCGAATCGCTCGATCGCTAGCGCCTTCTTGCCAGCGAAGAACTTTTCAGGCGGGTCGATGATGCGGTAGATGCCTTCTTTGGAAACGATCAAAATCTTGTCGTACTCGCTGACGGTCATTTGGTGTTTCGTTCCTTTAACCGCCGAGCCAAAGAAACCGCTGTCCGGGTCGAAGGCTAGCTTGATCGTTTGGCGCGCGACCTCTTGCTTGTTGACCACGTCGAACGCCGCGATCTCGGTCCGCCGAGGATAAAGTTCACCGTATTTTTCGAGCAGCCCTTCCAGATAGCTGATCGTGGTTTGCGTGAGCGCCCGCAGCTTCTTTTTGCACGCCTTGATCGCGCGTACGATGTCGTCGATCTGGCGGCGGTACTTGTTGATGTCGTAGACCGAGATGCGCCGGATATGGATCGCCAACAGCCGCTCGACGTCGTCATCCGTCATCTCGCGAATGAAGAACAGGCGGTAGGCGTCCATGCCGTCATAGACTTCCTGACGAACCTTCGCGGCGGTATTGGCGGTCTCGATGCGCTTGTAGACCCGATTCTCGATGAAGATCTGCTCGAGGGTCAGGAAGTGCTGTTTGTCCTCAAGCTCTTTGAGCTCGAGCTCGAGCTCGGCCTTGATCTGGTCTCGGAGTCGTCGAGTCAGCGTCATCAGTGCTTCGGTGACCGTCAGCTCGGCGGGCCGATCGTCGGTGATCACCACGATGTTGGACGACAGCGAGACCTCACACTGGGTGTAGGCGTAGAGCTGCGGCTCGACCTCGTCGGCATAGATGCCGCGCGGCAGGTGGCAGACGATCTCGACGTCCTCGGCGGTGCGATCTTCGATCGAGGACACTTTGAGCTTGCCTTTTTGGGCCGCCGACTCGATCGAATTGATCAGGCTCTCGGTGGTCGTCGCATAAGCGATCTCACGGATGGTGATGGTTTTCTTGTCCTTCGACACCTCGAGGCGTGCCCGCGCTCGCACTTTGCCCAGCCCGTCCTCGTATCCGGCCGGATCCATCAGGCCGCCCTGGGGAAAGTCGGGGAAGAGTGCGATCTCTTCCTTACGTAGCAGCTGAATTTGGGCTTCGAGCAGCTCGGTGAAATTGTGCGGCAGAATGCGGGTTGCCATGCCGACGGCGATGCCCTCGGTGCCCAGCATCAGGAGGACCGGCAGCTTGACCGGCAGAAAGGTCGGTTCTTCTTTGCGCCCGTCGTAGCTCGGCTGATACTCGGTGAGCTTCTTGTTGAAGAGAGTCTCGCGCGCCAACGGCGTCAAACGACACTCGATGTAGCGCGACGCCGCCGCCGGATGGCCGGTCAGCACGCTGCCGAAGTTGCCCTGGCGCTCGATGAAGTATTCCTTATTGGCCAGCACTACCAGCGCGTCGCCGATCGAGGCGTCGCCATGGGGGTGCAGCTTCATCGTTTCGCCGATGATGTTGGCGACCTTATGGAAGCGTCCGTCGTCGACGTCGAACAGCGTCGTCAGGATTCGCCGCTGGACGGGCTTGCAGCCGTCCCGCAAATCGGGGATGGCGCGGTCGACAATGACGTAGCTGGCGTACTCCAGGAAATTCTGCCGCATCAACGGCTCGACATAACTCATCTCTCGGGCCCTCTAGGCGATCTCGGCAATCAGATTGTCGACAATGAACGACTTGCGCTGGGGCGTGTTCTTGCCCATGTAAAAGCCGAGCGCTTTGGAGACTTCACCCATTGCCCGCATGCGCACTTGCTCCAAGCGGATGTCTTCGCCCATGAAGCGCTTCATTTCACGAGGCGAGATTTCACCCAGGCCTTTGAAGCGGGTGACCTCAGGTTTCTTGAGCTCTTCCATGGCCTGCTCACGCTCGCGCTCCGTGAAGCAATAGCGGGTCTCTTTCTTGTTGCGCACCCGGAATAGCGGGGTCTCGAAGATGTAGACGTGGCCGCGGACCACCAACTCTTCGAAGTAGCGCAAGAAGTAGGTCAGGAGCAGATTGCGGATGTGCATGCCGTCGACGTCGGCGTCGGTGGCGATGACAATCTTGGCGTAGCGCAAGCTGTCGAGGGACTCCTCGATGCCCAACGCACGCATGATGTTGTAAAGCTCCTCGTTCTTATAAATCGCGTCGCGCTTCAGGCCGTAACAGTTGAGCGGTTTGCCCTTGAGCGAAAAGATCGCTTGGGTGTCGACGTCCCGCGCTTGTACCATCGAGCCGCCGGCGGAATCGCCCTCGGTGAGAAAGATGCTGGTCTCGGCGGCGCGCTCCTTCTTGTCGCCGAAGTGAAGCTTGCAGTCCATCAGTTTGGGGATGCGAATCGCGGTTTTCTTGGCGCGTTCTTTGGCCTGTTTCTTGACCGCGGCCAGCTCGGTACGCAGCTTCTCGTTGGCCGTGATTTTCTGAATGAGCTTTTCGGCCACCTTGGGGTTCTTGTGCAGCCAGACTTGAACCGCGTCTTTGACCGCCGGCACGATCCAGCTGCGCACGTCGGTCGATCCGAGCTTGTTCTTGGTCTGGCTCTCGAACACCGGTTCTTGAATCTTGACCGCCACCGCTCCGACCATGCCGTCGCGCACATCAGGGCCGGCGAAGGTCTTCTTGGCGAACTCGTTGATGCCTTTGAGCAGCCCTTCGCGAAAGGCACTCTGATGGGTGCCGCCATCCGAGGTGTGCTGACCGTTGACGAAACTGAAATAGTTCTCGCCGTAGTTGTTGGTGTGGGTAAACGCGAACTCGATCTTTTCACCGCGGTGATACATGGCGTCGTAGAGCCCGGGCTCTTCGCCAAGCTCCTCAGCCAGCAGATCCTTCAGACCATCCTTGCTCTTGAAGATTCGGCCGTTGTATCTGATCGTCAGGCCGGTGTTGAGAAACGCGTAGTAGCGCAGGCGGTGCTCGATGTAGTCCTCGCGCCACTGGTAGTCGCCGAAGATTTCGTGGTCGGGGGTGAAGCCGACGAAAGTACCGTTGGGGCTGGCCGGTTCCTTCAGGTTTTCTTCTTTGCGCTTCTTGCCGCGAACGAAAGAAGCGCGCTTGGCTTTTCCGGAGCGCCAGGCCTTGACTTCGAATTCCTCGGAGAGGGCGTTGACCGCCTTGGTGCCGACGCCGTTCAAGCCGACCGAAAATTGAAAGACGTCGTCGTTATATTTGCCGCCGGTGTGCATCTTCGACACGCAGTCAACCACCTTGCCCAGCGGGATGCCGCGGCCATAATCACGCACCGTCACCGCGTTGCCGTCGCGGGTGATTTCGATGCGCTTGCCGACGCCCATGATGAATTCGTCGATGGCGTTGTCCACCACCTCTTTGAGCAAGATATAGATACCGTCGTCGGGATTCGAACCGTTGCCGATGCGCCCGATGTACATGCCGGTGCGCAGCCGGATGTGGGTCAACGGATCGAGGGTCTGGATCGCTTTTTCGTCGTAGGCAACGGCCTTCCTGGCCATCTCGGCTCCTCCAATCTATCGGCCACCCCAGGAGTCAAGCACTATATGTAGTACCGGGTGCCCCGTCATGTGGCTCGTATTGTATCAGTGTGCGGTAGTAGGGCGTAAATAGCAGCTTCAATTCGCCGCAGGACGTTGGGCACCGAAACCACAGGCGGTTTCGATCCTGACTCGCGGATCCGGACGCCGTTCCCCGACCCTTGCTTCGGCTCCGATAGGATGTCGAGGATGGCGCACATGACCGTCGAGACCTCGGGCCCGAGCACGGCACGCTGGGCGCGGCGCACCGTGATCTGGACGATCGTCGGAGCGGCCCTGGCGGTCCATGCAGCGCTCTGGCGGATCAGCGACATCCCGGAGTCGAGACCCTTGTGGGGCGACGAAAAGATGTACTGGTATGGCGCCAACCAGCTGGCGGCCGGTGAGGTCTGGCATCCGGAACCGCTGTGGCCGCCGCTTTACCCACGGATGCTGTCGATCGTCGTCAACGCCGGTGGCTCGATCGCCTCCGTGCAAGCGATTCAGACCCTGATGCTGGTGGCGTTGGCGTGGCTGATGCGTGATCTGACGCGGCGCATGACCGGCTCGAGCTTCGCCGCCGACGTCGCCGGGGCTCTGACCCTGATCTATCCGCCGTTGGTGGCGTTTGCTCACTTCCTGTGGCCCGAGGTGCTCCACCTGCTGTGTTTCATCGGCGCGCTATGGATCCTCGTCCAGCGTCCGCAGCGTCCGCTATGGTTGTTGGCAGCGGGGATTTTGCTCGGGCTCTGTTTGCTGACCAAGAGTTTGCTCGGGCCCTTTTTGCCGTTCTTGGTCCTGCCGTTGGCGCTCGAAGGATCGATCCGGGAGCGCGCCGCCAGGATCGGTCTGGTCGCCCTCGCCCTCGTCGTGGTGATCGCTCCGACTGTCATTTCGAACCATCGGCGAGGCACCGGGGTGTGGATCGCCAACAGCGTGGCCTTCAACTTGTGGGTGGGGCTCAACGATCGATCGAGGCAGACCTTCGTCGACCCGGTGGCTTTTCATGTCTGGCGCGAGTATGTCGCCAGTGGCGAGACCTTTCCCGAGCGCAACGCGTTCCTCTGGGGCCGCATCCGTGGGTTCTTGGGGGAGCAGAGCACTCCGGACGTCTTGAAGGCTCAGCTCAGCCGGCAGTACTTCCGTCTCTTCGATCGCGGATCCTGTCTGACCGATATGTTGCCAGGCGGGGGCGTCACCGGTCGTGGAGGTGGCTATCGCGACCCGCCGCCGCGGATCGCGAACGGCCTGCGCGCCTCGAGTTTCCTGCTCTACGCTGTGATTCTGATCGGCGCCGTCGTCGGCATCGCCGTGTCTCCGCTTCGCGTTTGCCCGGCCCGCGACCGATGGTTGAAAGTCGTGCTGCTGTTCTTGGCATACAACCTGGGGCTTTTCTTGTGGCTCCACGTCAAGTCGCGCTTTCGGATTCCACTGCTTCCCTTCTTCTTCCTCTATAGCGGCTGTGCGGCGGCTTGGCTGGCTCATCGGCTCGGCTTGAATCCGGCGGAGGCCGAGCTGTGGAGCGGCCGGGGAGGCGGCTGGCGTTGGTCGCTCGCGACGATGGCTTCTTGCGGACTTTTATACCTGGCTTTCGGTCGCGGATTTCTCTTTTGAGAGGTCACGCCCTCCATTCGGGCGGTCGGCTCAAAGGCGGGTCCGGCTCATCAGACTGTGGGTCTGTGGCTATGCGTCACAGCCCCATAATCGCTAAAGTATTCTCATGATGACCCAATCTCATTGCGTGAAGCTCTCGGCGCCCCGCTGGCGTCTGCTCGCCGCCATCCTGGTCCTCGCCGTCATCGCCGAGATCGTCGCCTGGGTGAGCAACGCGGAAGATGCCTCCAGCCAGGTGATCGCGACCTGGATCGTGGGACTCGTCGCCCTGGCTCTGCTGTTGATCTGGTGGATCGCCCTTTCCCGACTGCCCTGGAAGGTGCGCTGGGCAGGATTGGCCGTTCTGGCGCTCGCGGTGGTGCTGTTCTTCGGTCTCTTTCGCTACGAGAGCCTGCGCGGCGACTTCACGCCGCAGTTCTCGTTCCGGTTTTCGGAATCACCCGAGGCCAAAGCCGTCGAGTACTTCGAGGAGCGCGGGTCCGCTTCGCCGGTGGCGGCCGCCGTCGGTGAGCGGCTGGCAGCGTCGGCGGACGACTGGCCGGGTTTTC